>PIJE02003396.1:27850-40905 GCA_002895965.2 Coryphaenoides rupestris | reverse complement strand
CCATTCATACACCGACGGTTGTTGTCAAACATGCAAGGTAACAACCAACACGTCAGAGGCAGGTAGGGATTAGGTGGTGTCTTTGCTCAGGAAACACCTCCACACACTTAGCTAGGTGGCTGGATTCGAACAGCAACCTTCCAAGTTTCGCAGAGCAACCACTCTACCTCCTCGAGCTACGTGCCGCCCCCCCACAGTCTTAGTTAGTATATCTTCGGTGCCCTGAACAGATAATTCACCACCTAGATGCGATACCTTACCAGGCCACTCATCCAGTAACCTCATGTATTCATTTGGAACGTCTGCAGCTCCACTTATGTGGGTTTACAGAAGTCATTGGAGTCAACAAATGATTTCCATATTCCATGAATCCATGGAGCAGTTAGCAAAGCAATCTATTCATAAGGAGATGTCGGCATGAATCATTACGTAAATAAAGTATATAATAATGTAGGAAGTCGTATTTAAAGCACGAGGTTCCTTCTCTGGGGGTTCTAAAGCTTCTGTTGTCTTCATGTGAGGGTCAGTTGGTGGAAGGAGAGCTGAGGTCCATCCTGAGATAAAAGATCCCATGTAGAGACGCTACCATCCTGAGATAACAGATCCCATGTAGAGACGCTACCATCCTGAGATAACAGATCCCATGTAGAGACGCTACCATCCTGAGATAACAGATCCCATGTAGAGACGCTACCATCCTGAGATAACAGATCCCATGTAGAGACGCTACCATCCTGAGATAACAGATCCCATGTAGAGACGCTACCATCCTGAGATAACAGATCCCATGTAGAGACGCTACCATCCTGAGATAACAGATCCCATGTAGAGACGCTACCATCCTGAGATAACAGATCCCATGTAGAGACGCTACCATCCTGAGATAACAGATCCCATGTAGAGACGCTACCATCCTGAGATAACAGATCCCATGTAGAGACGCTACCATCCTGAGATAACAGATCCCATGTAGAGACGCTACCATCCTGAGATAACAGATCCCATGTAGAGACGCTACCATCCTGAGATAACAGATCCCATGTAGAGACGCTACCATCCTGAGATAACAGATCCCATGTAGAGACGCTACCATCCTGAGATAACAGATCCCATGTAGAGACGCTACCATCCTGAGATAACAGATCCCATGTAGAGACGCTACCATCCTGAGATAACAGATCCCATGTAGAGACGCTACCATCCTGAGATAACAGATCCCATGTAGAGACGCTACCATCCTGAGATAACAGATCCCATGTAGAGACGCTAGGGGTCTCTACATGTTAGGTGTTAGGGATGGTGTTAGTGGTGGTGTTAGGTGTTAGGTGTTAGGGTTAGGGTGGTGTTAGGGTTAGGGTGGTGTTAGGGGTGGTGTTAGGGTTAGGGTGGTGTTAGGGGTGGTGTTAGGGGTGGTGTTAGGGGTGGTGTTAGGGGTGGTGTTAGGGGTGGTGTTAGGGGTGGTGTTAGGGGTGGTGTTAGGGGTGGTGTTAGGGGTGGTGTTAGGGGTGGTGTTAGGGGTGGTGTTAGGGGTGGTGTTAGGGGTAGTGTTAGGGGTGGTGTTAGGATTCATGGAATCATTTGTTGACTCCAATGACTTCTGTAAACCCACATAAGTGGAACTGCAACGTTCCAATGAATACATGAGGTTACTGGATGAGTGGCTGGTAGGTATCGCCATCTAGTGTTGATTATCTGTTAAGGCACCAAGACTATACTAAGACTGTGGGGGGGCGGCAGTAGCTCAGGAGGTAGAGTGGTTGTCTGCGAACTGGAAGGTTGCTGGTTCGATCCACCACCTAGCTAAGTGTGGAGGTGTCCCTGAGCAAGACACCACCTAACCCTACCTGCTCCTGACGTGTTGGTTGTTACCTTGCATGGTTGACACCACCGTCGGTGTATGAATGGGTGAATGTGAGGCAACTGTACAGTGCTTTGGATAAAAGCGATATATAAATGCAATCCATTTACCATTTACTATACTAAGACTGTGTTACTCTGGGTAAACTGGCTTCACAATAACAAATACAAATATATCATGAGAATGGACATCATATTTCTATTTAAGTGCAAAGACTTTGACTTGGCATGCGCTGAGATCCCTGTGCCCCTGATCTAACGTTGTGATGTCAGAAGTAGATGCATTTTGAAATGGCTTGTCATGATCTGAATCAAAAGTCAAAGTGTTTTACAGTCACAACCCAGGGCCACTCTGCACAGTGAACCGCTTGTGCCAGGCAGGCAGTGGTGGTGACGTAGGGCTCTCAGACTGCACTTATCACGCTTCAGTAATCCTGTGGGCTTTGCTGATGCTAATTCCATAGCGTTTCTAAAACAATACAAAAATAAATATTCTATACATGTTTAATGTATAAAACATTTGTCTATTTGATGGGATTCTGTGCCCTAGTGGACAGTGTGGACAGTGTGGACAGGGCAGTGTGTTGACAGAGAATGACACAGCCGGGAATCAAGCCTGCGGTTTCCACACAGCATTTAGCATACAGGTGAGCTGCAGGTCTAACACTGCTGCTCTGAGTGTGTAGAGGGCCTCTAGCTGCAGGTCTAACACTGCTGCTCTGAGTGTGTAGAGGGCCTCTAGCTGCAGGTATAACACTGCTGCTCTCTGAGTGTGTAGAGGGTCTCTAGCTGCAGGTCTAACACTGCTGCTCTCTGAGTGTGTAGAGGGCCTCTAGCTGCAGGTCTAACACTGCTGCTCTCTGGGTGTGTACAGGGCCTCTAGATGCAGGTGTAACTCTGCTGCTCTCTGAGTGTGTAAAGGGCCTCTAGCTGCAGGTGTAACTCTGCTGCTCTCTGAGTGTGTACAGGGCCTCTAGCTGTAGGTGTAACTCTGCTGCTCTCTGAGTGTGTAAAGGGCCTCTAGCTGCAGGTGTAACTCTGCTGCTCTCTGAGTGTGTAAAGGGCCTCTAGCTGCAGGTGTAACTCTGCTGCTCTCTGAGTGTGTATAGGGCCCTCTAGCTGCAGGTGTAACTCGTGCTGCCCTCTCTGAGTGTTTGTATAGGGCCTCTAGCTGCAGTGTAAACCTCTGCTGGCGTTCTCTGAGTGTGTATAGGCCTCTAGCTGCAGGTGTAACTCTGCTGCTCTCTGAGTGGCTGCAGGTTGGCCATCGGCTGATATCTGCACCGCTAGCGTATCCTCGTCATGTTGGCCGGTATTTATTTTTTATAGTATGGGACACGATCAGCACTTAGCAGTACATTAAACATGTAAAGTTACATGAACTTATTGCTTCAACCTCACACCACTTATAGGCTTGACTATGACGTGAGATACATATATATATATATTTATATATATATATACATGCATATATATACAGTATATACTATATATATACATACGCTAGGATACGCTATCGATAGCTTGATAGATAGCTCTATCTATATCTAAAGAGAGAGGGAGCGAGATAGAGGCAGATATATTATGATTATTATTATGATGATTATTATTATGAATGAGTACATTAGGAACTCTGTGCTCTCACCTGCCCAGTGGAGGAATGCTTCTGTGGGCTACATCTCTCTCCATCACCTCTCATTGATCCCTCCACCCTCCCGCTCCACCCTCCCGCTCCACCCTCCTGCTCCACCCTCCTGCTCCACCAGGTCCATTATGGTGTTGCTGAATCATCAGTTGTTGCTCTGCCTCGGTTTGTCAACAGATAAAGAAACAGATAAATGGAAGACCACAAATATGAAGAGCAATACATCGACAGCATTTCTGTTTTTGTGTCAAACTGCGACTTGATTCGCCATTTGTGTGTGTGTGTGTGTGTGTGTGTGTGTGTGTGTGTGTGTGTGTGTGTGTGTGTGTGTGTGTGTGTGTGTGTGTGTGTGTGTGTGTGTGTGTGTGTGTGTGTGTGTGTGTGACCCGCGCCACGCCAACAACACAACTCTTAAGTGCTGCCTTCAGCAGATCGATGGCTGCTTAAGACTTTTTACGTCCTCCAAACGACGGGCTGGGGGATGCTGAGGCTGTCAATCAAACCTCGTCTATTAGCAGCTGTCCTTCATTCATACATCCACCCAACCCAGAGGAAACGCACAGAGATCACACAACAGAGAGTCACAGAGAGAGTCACAGAGAGAGTCACAGAGAGAGGGAGAGAGGACGGAGTTCCTGACCTGGTCCCCTGGCAGCACGGTGAGCCGAGGTGACCACCAAACTCCAGGATGGACCTCAGCTGGCCAGGGCTCCTCAGCTAGCAGCTTGTAGCTGTGTTATAAGTAGCAGACGCTACGCAGCGAGGAGCCAACATCCATGACTCTCCTGTCTGGTGAGGAGCTGATCCTGTGTCTGAGCGGCCACACTCACACTGAGTTTTAGAAGGACTCAACTTGACAACGATTGGATTCCTACGTTGTGGGGGTTTGGGGCCAGAGGCCAGCATGGGGCTGGATGGGATGGAGGTCATGGCGGTGGTGGTGGTGATCGGTCTCTTTGTGGTGGTGTTCAAACAGTTTGGTATGTGGGAGCCTCTGTCCCTGGAAGGTAAGCGCACCGTGCTTCCGTGCGTCCACGCTTTTTCAATAAAGCTTTTTGATGCATTTCTTATTTATAGAAGGAGGTTAATGTGCAGACTTGACACATTGTAATGCAGCTCCTGTCTGCATTTAAAATACATTAATAATACCTTTTAAATATCTGAAAATGTGTTTCTCCCTCTCCAACCCTCATGGCTGTCAAACCACCACTTGGTGAAAGATGGTGAGTAACTAACTTAATTATTAGTTAACTAACTTAACTAATAATGTAACTAATCATGTAACTCACTGTCCCTGATGATGCCATGATGCCATCGGTTCACTATTCTGTGCTTTTGTTTTTGGATGATTTTCTTTCACACTCGACATCACATGTTGTCATGTGATGTCACACTCTTTCCTCTGTTCTCTGTTCTCCTCACTGCTTCCTGTGTGTAAAGATGGTGAGTGTTCAGTTGTTGACTGCACGTTTATCAAATCTTTATCCAGTGAAGCTAAACTCTTCCCAGTTCAAATCTTTATCCAGTGAAGCTAAACTCTACCCAGTTCAAACCTTTATCCAGTGAAGCTAAACCTTCCCCAGTTCAAACCTTTATCCAGTGAATCTAAACTCTTCCCAGGTCAAACCTTTATCCAGTGAAGCTAAACTCTACCCAGTTCAAACCTTTATCCAGTGAAGCTAAACTCTTCCCAGGTCAAACCTTTATCCAGTGAAGCTAAACTCTTCCCAGGTCAAACCTTTATCCAGTGAAGCTAAACCCTCCCCAGTTCAAACCTTTATCCAGTGAAGCTAAACTCTCCCCATTTCAAACCTTTATCCAGTGAAGCTAAACCCTGCCCAGTTCAAACCTTTATCCAGTGAGGCTAAACCCTTCCCAGTTCAAACCTTTATCCAGTGAGGCTAAACCCTTCCCAGTTCAAACCTTTATCCATTTTTACTAAATTATTTATTCAATTAAAAACAATTATTTGACTCTCCTTCCTCCCTCCCACCTACTCCACCTCCCGTCCAACCACCACCACCCCAACCAACTACAACCACCCAATCCTTCTCCACTCTCCTGTTCACTCACCCATCCCACCCAGAGAGCGGTGACAGTGACCTGGAGTTGTCCATGGCTCGCCACCAGCCGGAGGGCCTGGACCAGCTGCAGGCTCAGACTCAGTTCACCAGGAAGGAGCTGCAGTCGCTCTACAGAGGCTTCAAGAATGTAGGGAGGAGACAGCAATGCATGAGCCATTGATTGACTGAGCGATTAACTGACGACTGATGGATTGACTGATGGATTGACTGATGAGTGATTGATTGACTGATGAGTGATCGATTGGTTTCTTTCGTTCTAGGAACCCCTAACCTTGGCTGTGTTAATGCCTTGCTACTGGTTAACTGTAGCACCTGCAGGGAGAGTCATTGGGGTTGGGTGCATTGCAAACCGGGCGGGAGGCAAAGGCAGGGTTCTGGGCGTGCGGATCCCCAGCAACGCCGACCAGTTCTAGGGATGTGGAACGTCACCTCGCTGGCAGGGAAGGAGCCAGAGCTGGTATGGGAGGTGGAGCGGTACCAACTTGATCTGGAGTTGCCCAGGGTGTGAGGCGCCAGGCGGGTGTGGGGATACTCACAAGTCCCTGGCTGAGCGCCGCTGTGTTAGAGTTCTCTCCGGTGAATGAGAGGGTCGCCTCCATGCAACAGCAGGTCGCTGGGGGGAAGGCTCTTACTGTTGAGAGTGGTGTTTTATTGTTGGACTTCTGTGCTAGTCATGGACTGGCCATAACGAACACCATGTTCGAGCATAGGGTGGTTCATAGCACCTAGTAGCAGACCACCTGCACTGCTGCCTCACAGCAAGAAGGTCCTGGGATCGATTCCCGCCTGGGGCGCTGTTGACTCGGGGTGCCCAGGTGGGTGATCTCCTGGCCTTTCTGTGTGTAGAGGCTGCGGCTAAGAGCTGTTTCGATCTCCTGAAACAGCAGATCGGTACCGGGAGCCCAGAAGGGCTGAAAAAACCCAGGTGTGGGAGGAGTTCGGGGAGGCCATGGAATAGGACTTTCGGTTGGCCTCAACGAAGTTCTGGCAAACCGTGACCGTGACTCAGGAAGGGAAAACAGGGCTTGGCTCAGGCTGTGCTCAGTTGGGGAGGAGAACTGCTGACCCAGACTGAGGATATTGTCGGGCAGTGGAAAGAGCACTTTGAGGAACTCCTGAACCCAACCAGCACATCCTCTGAGGAAGAGGTAGAGTCTGAAGACTCAGGGGAAGCCTCACCCATGTCCTTGGTAGAGGTCGCTGAAGTAGTCAAAAAGCTCTTCAGTGGCAAGGAGCCAGGTGTGGATGAGATTCGCCCTGAGATGCTGAAGGCTCTGGACATTGTTGGGCTGTCTTGGCTGACACGCCTAGTCAATGTCGCGTGGAGGTTGGGGACAGTACCTGTGGAATGGCAGACCGCGGTGGTGGTCCCCATTTTCAAAAAAGGGGACCGGAAGGTGTGCTCCAACTATCGGGGAATCACACTGCTCAGCCTCGCCGGGAATTGTCAAACCTCAGCTTCAGGAGGAACAATGTGGATTCCGTCCTGGCCGTGGAACAGTGGACCAGCCCTCACCCATGCAGTGTTGTTGGGGGGGGGGGCATGGGAGTCGCCCGTCCAGTCTACATGTGCTTTGTGAACTTGGAGAAGGCTTATGACCGTGTCCCCCAGAGAATCCTGTGGGGGGGTACTGTGGGAGTATGGGGTACCGGGGCCGTTGGTACGTGCCATTCGGTCCTTGTACAAAAATAACAAAAAGGCGCAGCCGAGGTCAGGAGAGTGTCCGGTTTGGGGACCAAAGAATTGTATCCCTGATCTTTGCAGATGATGTGGTTCTGTTGGCTACATCAGACCGTGACCTCCAGCATGCACTGGGGCGGTTTGCAGCCGAGTGTGAAGCGGTCGGGATGAGAGTCAGCACCTCCAAGTCTGAGGCCATGGTTCTCTGCCAGAAAAGGTGGAGTGTTCCCTCTGGGTTGGCAGTGAGCTGCTGCCTCAAGTGAAGGAGTTCAAGTATCTTGGGGTCTTGTTCACGAGTGAGGGCAAAATGGAGCGGGAGATGGACGGATTGGTGCGGCGTCTGCAGTAATGCAGGCGCTGTACCGGTCCTTTGTGAAGAGGGAGCTCAGCCGGAAGGCAAAGCTCTCGATTTACCGGTCCATCTATGTTCCAACCCTCACCTATGGTCACAAGCTTTGGTTAGTGACCGAAAGAACGATATCGCAGATACAAGCGGCCGAAATGAGTTTCCTCCGCAGAGTGGCTGGGCTCAGCCTCAGAGATAGGGTGAGGAGCTCAGCCTTAGAGATAGGGTGAGGAGCTCAGACATCCAGAAGGAGCTCGGAGTAGAGCCGCTGCTCCTCCGCATCGAAAGGAGTCAGCTGAGGTGGTTCGGGCATCAGATTAGGATGCCTCCCAGTAGTTAGAGTTTTTCCGGGCACATCCGACTGGGAGGAGATCCCGGGGCAGACCCAGAACCCGCTGGAGGGATTATATATCTCATCTGGCTTGGGAACGCCTCGGGGTCCCCCAGGAGGAACTGGAGAGTGTGGCTGGGGAGAAGGAAGCCTGGGGGGCCCTGCTTAGCCGGCTGCTCTAGATAAGCAGAATCTCTTCTGCTGGGCGGATGGGTGGATAGATGGTTGACTGTAGTACTGGTTAACTACTGGTTTACTGTATTACTGGATGGTAGATCCACCTTGGAAGCACCAGTCATGAAAGTCCTTCATCTGCTCTTGTTTTGTGATATTCCGTCATGATGATGACAATTATGACTTTATTCATGTCATGTGATGTGCAGTGGGTTGTTTGGTAAAGGTGTCTTCTTCTGAGCAGGAGTGTCCCAGTGGACTGGTGGATGAACAGACCTTTAAGATTATCTACTCCCAGTTCTTCCCTCAAGGAGGTAGGAAGGAAACATCTCTCCCTCGTTTTGAACCGCTCCGACGGATTGCTGCCTGTCGTTAGTGGATTCAAGCTTTTCAAAGTTACAGCTCTTACATTTATAATAATACATTTCAAAATATAATATTGCATCAGTAGAATTAGATTATGACTGTTTCAGTCTAGACGGGGATAGTATTGGTGGTAAAACCAATGATTCAAATTCTTTCTGTGACCACTGACCTCCCAGTTAGAGGTCAAAGGAGACATTTTCATCAACTCAGCTCTGCCTTTACTTGCTAGACGCGACCACCTACGCACACTTCCTCTTCAATGCTTTTGACATTGACAGAAATGGATCAATTCGGTTCGAAGTAAGTTTACCTACAGATAAACACTCAAGGATATTTAATAAATGGATCGTTGATTGGAAATCTGAAAAATCAGATTTTAATTTTGAATCCTCTTTATTTCTTCAGGATTTTGTGTTTGGATTGTCTGTGCTGCTCCGAGGCTCAGTGACAGACAAACTGCGATGGGCTTTCAACCTGTACGATATTAATAAGGACGGATACGTTACTAAAGAGGTAGTTATTAATTAGTACCATATTAATAAGGATGGATACGTTACTAAAGAGGTAGTTATTCATCTCTAATGGATGTGTGTGTGTGTGTGTGTGTGTGTGTGTGTGTGTGTGTGTGTGTGTGTGTGTGTGTGTGTGTGTGTGTAGGAGATGTTGGCCATCATGACGTCTATATATGACATGATGGGGAGGTTCACGTTTCCCAGTGTCCGAGACGACGCCCCCGTTGACCACGTGGACAGATTCTTCCAGGTGCGGATCTATAACTGAGCTGTAACAGTAGGTGAGACCAGCTATAGACCTCTAGAGCCTCTGTGTTGTTTTATTGTTATTATTGTTATTATGTAGAAGATGGACCAGAACCGAGATGGGGTGGTGACCATTGATGAGTTCATAGAAACTTGTCAGAAGGTAAACTTTGTGTTTATAATAGTAACATACTGTAAAAATGTTGTCTTTTTCTTATTGAGTTTGGAGTCTAGAGTCCGGTCTGAAGGTTGTTCTTCCAACAGGATGAGAGCATCATGGCATCCATGCAGCTGTTTGAGAACGTCATCTAGAAGCATCAAATACTCTGGGTACTTGAAATACTAAGTACTTGTGTGGTACTTATAACGACGGAATTGTGACCAGGACACTGCATGGATGGAAGTGTTACAGAAGCATCCTCTTTATTCTCATGCTTGTTTCAAAGTATATCAACTTTAAAACTCTTTTAGTTCCACTCGTACATTCTAGGAAAAATGCAGTTGAATGCAAAGGATTATGCACAAAAAACATAACTACAAAGTTTTAACACAATGTTATTCTGATCACTTGAAATGGGACAACATGGACGCAGTTCAACATAGCCATCATATAGCCATCACCTAGCCATAGCCAACGTAGCATATCTTTATCTGTCGTTAGCTGGCTTCACTCAACCTCAACCACAATCACACCAAGCGGTGTCACAAAAGTGGTTATCAGTGTAACTACGTGACTCATCCCAGTTAGAGTTGTAACTACAGGACTCATCCCAGATAGAGTTGTAACTATGTGACTCATCCCAGTTAGAGTTGTAACTACAGGACTCATCCCAGTTAGAGTTGTAACTATAGGACTCATCCCAGATAGAGTTGTAACTATGTGACTCATCCCAGTTAGAGTTGGTAACTTACAGGACTCATCCCAGATAGAGTTGTAACTATGTGACTCATCCCAGTTAGAGTTGTAACTACAGGACTCATCCCCAGTTAGAGTTGTAACTACAGGACTCGTCCCAGTTAGAAGTTGTAACTACAGGACTTGTCCTTCAGGACTCACTGGTTTATTCTCATAAATAATCTATATTTGGGCATGTGAATTTAAAGTTTTGACATTTTCCTTTTCTAATCTGTTAAATGTCTCCTGACATTGAGCCTGGTGGTGTAAGTGTTGGCACATTGAGTAAAGCTGACCTGAGAGTTTCCAGTGTACAGTGTGGACTCCCCAGTCCAGCAGAGAGCAGCTTCACTCCTGAATCATGCAGATCATTGGTACTCAGGTCCAGCTCTCTCAGACTAGAGGAGTTGGAGCTGAGAACTGAGGCCAGAGCTCCACAGCATCTCTCTGACAGATGACAGCCATTCAGCCTTCACAGAATAAACAGGAACACGTTAGGAACTGAGATTAAAATAAGTCTTTTACTTTTTCCATATTGAATCAAGGAGAAATTTAGCTAATTAAAAAAATAAAAATCTGTTAATACCGTAAATACTCTGATATTGACCTTTATTTACTGTGCCGCACCAAGAGCACCAGGCCTTTGTTGGAGGCAGGCTTATATTAGAGGCAGGCCTTTATTTCTTAAATTGAAACTCTCATGGACATAATCCCTTCATTTCATGACTTTTATTGCAAACATTGCACACATTGCCACATAAAAACAAAACAAACAAAACAGTAAGATTCAGCTGCAAATAACATATGGTAACAAAACAGCGGATTCCGTCCTGGCCGTGGAACAGTGGACCAGCTCTTTACCCTCGCAGGGTTGTTGGGGGGCGCATGGGAGTTTGCCCATCCAGTCTACATGTGCTTTGTGGACTTGGAGAAGGCCTATGACCGTGTCCCCCGGGGAATCATGTGGGGGGTACTACGGGAGTATGGGGTACCGGGGCCGTTGGTACGTGCCATTCGGTCCCTGTACGAACAAAGTGCGAGCTGTGTCCGTATTCTTGGCTATATCAGACCGTGACCTCCAGCATGCACTGGGGCGGTTTGCAGCCGAGTGTGAAGCAGTCGGGATGAGAGTCAGCACCTCCAAGTCTGAGGCCATGGTTCTCTGCCGGAAAACGGTGGAGTGTTCCCTCCGGGTTGGGAGTGAGTTGCTGCCTCAAGCGAAGGAGTTCAAGTATCTCGGGGTCTTGTTCACGAGTGAGGGCAAAATGGAGCGGGAGATGGACAGACGGATTGGTGCAGCGTCTGCAGTGATGCAGGCGCTGTACCGGTCCGTTGTGGTGAAGAGGGAGCTGAGCCAGAAGGCGAAGCTTTCGATTTACTGGTCCATCTACGTTCCAACCCTCACCTATGGTCACGAGCTTTGGGTAGTGACCGAAAGAATGAGATTGCGGATACAATCGGCCGAAATGAGTTTCCTCCGCAGGGTGGCTGGGCTCAGCCTTAGAGATAGGGTGAGGAGCTCAGACATCCGGAGGGAGCTCGAAGTAGAGCCGCTGCTCCTCCGCATCGAAAGGAGTCAGCTGAGGTGGTTCGGGCATCTGATTAGGATGCCCCCCGGGCGCCTCCCCTTGGAGGTTTTCCGGGCACGTCCAACTGGGAGGAGACCCCGGGGCAGACCCAGAACTCGCTGGAGGGATTACATATCTCGTCTGGCCTGGGAACACCTCGGGACCCCCAGGAGGAACTGGAGAGTGTGGCTGGGGAGAAGGAAGCCTGGGGGGCCCTGCTTAGCCGGCTGCTCTAGATAAGCAGAATCTCTTCTGCTGGGCGGATGGGTGGATAGATGGTTGACTGTAGTACTGGTTAACTACTGGTTTACTGTATTACTGGATGGTAGATCCACCTTGGAAGCACCAGTCATGAAAGTCCTTCATCTGCTCTTGTTTTGTGATATTCCGTCATGATGATGACAATTATGACTTTATTCATGTCATGTGATGTGCAGTGGGTTGTTTGGTAAAGGTGTCTTCTTCTGAGCAGGAGTGTCCCAGTGGACTGGTGGATGAACAGACCTTTAAGATTATCTACTCCCAGTTCTTCCCTCAAGGAGGTAGGAAGGAACATCTCTCCCTCGTTTTGAACCGCTCCGACGGATTGCTGCCTGTCGTTAGTGGATTCAAGCTTTTCAAAGTTACAGCTCTTACATTTATAATAATACATTTCAAAATATAATATTGCATCAGTAGAATTAGATTATGACTGTTTCAGTCTAGACGGGGATAGTATTGGTGGTAAAACCAATGATTCAAATTCTTTCTGTGACCACTGACCTCCCAGTTAGAGGTCAAAGGAGACATTTTCATCAACTCAGCTCTGCCTTTACTTGCTAGACGCGACCACCTACGCACACTTCCTCTTCAATGCTTTTGACATTGACAGAAATGGATCAATTCGGTTCGAAGTAAGTTTACCTACAGATAAACACTCAAGGATATTTAATAAATGGATCGTTGATTGGAAATCTGAAAAATCAGATTTTAATTTTGAATCCTCTTTATTTCTTCAGGATTTTGTGTTTGGATTGTCTGTGCTGCTCCGAGGCTCAGTGACAGACAAACTGCGATGGGCTTTCAACCTGTACGATATTAATAAGGACGGATACGTTACTAAAGAGGTAGTTATTAATTAGTACGATATTAATAAGGATGGATACGTTACTAAAGAGGTAGTTATTCATCTCTAATGGATGTGTGTGTGTGTGTGTGTGTGTGTGTGTGTGTGTGTGTGTGTGTGTGTGTGTGTGTGTAGGAGATGTCGGTTAGGGTGGTGACAGGCAGCCTTTCTCATCTCCCAAACCACTCTTGAGTCAGCAGAAAAGCTTTTTTGGGAAAATCACAGTTGCTGCTGCGTTTGCAAAC
>PIJE02003396.1:0-22426 GCA_002895965.2 Coryphaenoides rupestris | reverse complement strand
AGGACTCATCCCAGATAGAGTTGTAACTATGTGACTCATCCCAGTTAGAGTTGTAACTACAGGACTCATCCCAGATAGAGTTGTAACTATGTGACTCATCCCAGTTAGAGTTGTAACTACAGGACTCATCCCAGTTAGAGTTGTAACTATAGGACTCATCCCAGATAGAGTTGTAACTATGTGACTCATCCCAGTTAGAGTTGTAACTACAGGACTCATCCCAGATAGAGTTGTAACTATGTGACTCATCCCAGTTAGAGTTGTAACTACAGGACTCATCCCAGTTAGAGTTGTAACTACAGGACTCGTCCCAGTTAGAGTTGTAACTACAGGACTCGTCCCAGTTAGAGTTGTAACTACAGGACTCGTCCTTCAGGACTCATCCCAGTTAGAGTTGTAAACAGGACTCGTCCCAGTTAGGGTTAGTCATGATGGGTCTCCTCACAGTGTTGTCTTGCAGGGTGCTAGTCATGATGGGTCTCCTCACAGTGTTGTCTTGCAGGGTGCTAGTCATGATGGGTCTCCTCACAGTGTTGTCTTGCAGGGTGCTAGTCATGATGGGTCTCCTCACAGTGTTGTCTTGCAGGGTGCTAGTCATGATGGGTCTCCTCACAGTGTTGTCTTGCAGGGTGCTAGTCATGATGGGTCTCCTCACAGTGTTGTCTTGCAGGGTGCTAGTCATGATGGGTCTCCTCACAGTGTTGTCTTGCAGGGTGCTAGTCATGATGGGTCTCCTCACAGTGTTGTCTTGCAGGGTGCTAGTCATGATGGGTCTCCTCACAGTGTTGTCTTGCAGGGTGCTAGTCATGATGGGTCTCCTCACAGTGTTGTCTTGCAGGGTGCTAGTCATGATGGGTCTCCTCACAGTGTTGTCTTGCAGGGTACTAGCCATGATGGGTCCCCAGAAGCTGGTGATGCTGTGGTCGTGCTCACTGCTGGCCGCGGCGCTGTGCCCCGTGGGACAGGCCAAGCGCACCGGTGGCATCGGTGGTTTCTTCAAAGGCCGAGGGAAGGGCGGTCAGAAGGAGGGCCGCGAGGGGCCGGAGAAGACCCCCGCACCGCATCCCACCAGGAAGAGCCGCTTCTCCCCAAAGCAAGGACTGAAGTTGGCGGGGGCGGCGGCCGCGGGGGCAGTGGGCGGGGCCGCTGTGGGCTACGGCCTGGGGTCATGGGGTCGGCGGGGTCACGGGCCCCAGGGCTACAGCGGTAAGAAGGACTACCAGCGTGACGGTCATGGAGTGAAGAACCACTTCACGGTGAAGTCTGCGGCCCCCGCGGCTCTAGGAGCCCGCCTCCTCTGCACCCTGGGGCTCGTGATCGCCTACCTGTCTGGGGCCTGGAGGTCTTTACTGTAGAGTCTACAGTAAAGGCAAGGTCTACAGTGTAGACCTTGCCCTTACCCTGACCTGACCTCACCCTTACCCTAACCCTAAACTTACCCTAACCCTAACCTGACCTGTGTGCATAGACACTGCTGCAGCCTGCTACAGTGTGGATACAATAATCCAACTTGATTTCCAAATAAAGTTAATGAAACCACATTGTCGTCTTACATTTACATTTACATTTAGGGCATTTGGCAGACGCTTTTATCCAAAGCGACTTACAAAGAGTACATTTGTTGAAGGAGAGGCAGCAATATATCACTGTGATACATAAAGATAAGAATAGAGCAGGTTTAGAGCATTCATATTTACGAGACGAATAGAACGAGTTTCATAATTGCCAAGTTGCTTCCATAAGTAGCTGGGCAGGCGTGTGATTCTAAGCATGATACAACATCTGAGAACGAACAACAATGCTAAGTGCCGTTAATAAATGTCAAGACGTGAACTCTGAACAGGTGGGTCTTGAGTCTCTTGTTAATGAGGGGGCGGGGTTATGCAGAGTCCAGGTGAACTCTGACTAATGTCTGGAGGTAGGTAGGTCGGTTCTGACTAATGTTTGGAGATAGGTAGGTTCTGACTAATGTTTGGAGGTAGGTAGGGTCTGACTAATGTTTGGAGGTAGGTAGGGTCTGACTAATGTTTGGAGGTAGGTAGGGTCTGACTAATGTTTGGAGGTAGGTAGGGTCTGACTAATGTTTGGAGGTAGGTAGGGTCTGACTAATGTTTGGAGGTAGGTAGGGTCTGACTAATGTTTGGAGGTAGGTAGGGTCTGACTAATGTTTGGAGGTAGGTAGGGTCTGACTAATGTTTGGAGGTAGGTAGGGTCTGACTAATGTTTGGAGGTAGGTAGGGTCTGACTAGTGTGTTTGGAGGTAGGTAGGGTCTGACTAGTGTTTGGAGGTAGGTAGGGTCTGACTAGTGTTTGGAGGTAGGTAGGGTCTGACTAGTGTTTGGAGGTAGGTAGGGTCTGACTAGTGTTTGGAGGTAGGTAGGGTCTGACTAGTGTTTGGAGGTAGGTAGGGTCTGACTAGTGTTTGGAGGTAGGTAGGGTCTGACTAGTGTTTGGAGGTAGGTAGGGTCTGACTAGTGTTTGGAGGTAGGTAGGGTCTGACTAATGTTTGGGGTAAGGGTCCTGACTAATGTTTGGAGGTAGGTAGGTCTGACTAATGTTTGGAGGTAGGTAGGGTCTGACTAATGTTTGGAGGTAGGTAGGGTCTGACTAATGTCTGGAGTTAGGTAGGTTCTGACATGCGTTTGGAGGTAGGTAGGGTCTGAATAATGTCTGGGGGTAGGTAGGGTCTGACTAATGTCTGGAGGTAGTTAGGTTCTGACTAATGTTTTGAGGTAGGTAGGGTCTGCCTAATGTCTGGAGGTAGGTAGGTTCTGACAAACGTTTGGAGGTAGGTAGGGTCTGACTAATGTCTGGAGGTAGGTAGGTTCTGACAAACGTTTGGAGGTAGGTAGGGTCTGACTAATGTCTGGAGGTAGGTAGGTTCTGACTGTTTGGAGGTAGGTAGGGTCTGACTAATGTCTGGAGGTAGGTAGGATCTGACTAATGTTTGGAGGTAGGTAGGGTCAGACTAATGTTTGGAGGTAGGTAGGGTCAGTACCAGTGTCTTGAATCTAATGCTTGTGATTACCAGGATCCAGTGGAGGTCGTGGAAGAGGGGGGTTACATGGGAGCATTTTGGTAAGCTGAACATGAGGTGCGCTGCTGTGTTCTAGATGCGTTTTAAAGGTTTGATTGCAGAGGCAGGGAGTCCAGCCAGGAGAGAGATGCAGTAGTCAAGAATCAGGACCAGGATCTGAGATGCTTCACGTGTGAGGAAGGGTCGGATCTTGCGGATGTTGTAGAGAGCAGGTCTACAAGATCAGGCCACAGAGGTAATGTTGGCGTTGCAGGACAGCTGGTCATCCAGTACCACGCCAAGGTTCCTTGCAGTGGATGCAGGGGAGACTTCGATGTCCTCGATGGTGATCAGTTGGTCCATCTGAGGGCAGTCTTTACCTGGTATGAAGAGAAGCTCATTCTTGTCTAGGTTGAGTTTCAGGTGGTTGGCGGTTCATCTGCTGATGTCGGCCAGGCATTTAGAGATGTGTGTTGAGATGTGGGTGTCAGAGGGGGGGAGGAAAGGAACAATTGGGTGTCGTCTGCATAACAGTGATAGGAGAAGCTGTGGGATGTAATTACAGAGCCTAGAGATCTAGTGTATAAAGAAAACAGAAGGGGTCCCAGTACTGAGCCTTGTGGTCTATTAACCTAGATATATATTGTGTTCATGAGATGGTCTATTAACCTAGATATATGTTGTGTTCATTAGATGATCTATTAACCTAGATATATATTGTGTTCATGAGATGGTCTATTAACCTAGATATATATTGTGTTCATGAGATGGTCTATTAACCTAGATATATATTGTGTTCATTAGATGGTCTATTAACCTAGATATATATTGTGTTCATTAGATGGTCTATTAACCTAGATATATGTTGTGTTCATGAGCTGGTCTATTAACCTAGATATATATTGTGTTCACTAAAGTCTATTAACCTAGATATATGTTGTGTTCATGAGATGGTCTATTAACCTAGATATATGTTGTGTTCATTAGATGGTCTAATAACCTAGATATATATTGTGTTCATGAGATGGTCTATTAACCTAGATATATGTTGTGTTCATTAGATGGTCTATTAACCTAGATATATGTTGTGTTCATGAGATGGTCTATTAACCTAGATATATATTGTGTTCACTAAAGTCTATTAACCTAGATATATGTTGTGTTCATTAGATGGTCTATTAACCTAGATATATGTTGTGTTCATGAGATGGTCTATTAACCTAGATATATGTTGTGTTCACTAAAGTCTATTAACCTAGATATATGTTGTGTTCATTAGATGGTCTATTAACCTAGATATATGTTGTGTTCACTAAAGTCTATTAACCTAGATATATGTTGTGTTCATTAGATGGTCTATTAACCTAGATATATGTTGTGTTCATGAGATGGTCTATTAACTTAGATATATGTTGTGTTCACTAAAGTCTATTAACCTAGATATATGTTGTGTTCATTAGATGGTCTATTAACCTAGATATGTCTAGATAAACAATAAGAAAATATTGAACTATAGTATATGTATATACTAACTCTAGTTGTGCTTATTTACCACCTCTATATCAAGTCAAAATGATGTTACCATTCAGATTCACAAATAGTATTTAGGGGGTAGTATTAAGTTAGTATTTAGGGGGTATTCATTCATTTTCTTGAGGTGGGATTATTTTACAATTGGTCATAACCAATATTAAAACTACGTTTCTCTTCATCGTCCGAGGACCCGAGGTCCACAGTGCTAACTAATCACATCAAATGTATCAGAAATATTCAAGACATTGTAACATTTTATGTTGTTTATTGGTATTTTCTGAATTAGGCAGGCAGGGAAAACGATTTAAATTCATGTAAAGTTAACATAGCCTTCCATTCATAAACAAGTCTACATGCTCAACAAAGGTTCCACAACATGAACAAACCATAATAAGTGCACTTCTAGAGGTTAATAGAATATAACACAACCTTAATATAATATGACATTATATAACAGGGCTCAGGAAACAATTCCAGTTCTGAACATTTGTACTGTGCTATTAAGGATACCACAATGGAGTAAAAACTCATCTGAAATGCAAAAGGAAACCATAGTTGGAAACGACAAACTAACAGCAATTCAAGTGTGGGGTCATTTACAGACGAAGGTGAAGTCAGGTAAATTTAAACAACGAGCGTACTGTACAGAACAGAACATATGTACTGCTTCATGACAAACTAGAACAAAAAGCATATATACAAAACATTCAACATAATTCCTCATATTATGAACCAACTAGACAACGTATCTGGGCTGCAGAGCAGCACAACTTTTTTTAAAAGTGCAATTATACAAAAATTCTACTAGCCAAATTCTACTCGTAAAATTAATTAAAATGTCATTCATTTCTGTTTAATTTCAGTACAGCTTGATGCAATTGACCTTCAAGTAAATCTTTAATCATATATAATCATATATACACACAGCTCAAATTAAAATTTATATTGATGATCATGTCATTGTTGATGTTGAATTTGATGAATTTGATTACTACTCATTGAGTCTATTAAATGCGCAGTACAAGTTACAGTACCATCTTAACTGATGCCTTAAAATTGCTTAATTTGTATTTATTTTGTAAAAACTTACTAACTAACTTGAAAAATCGACAAATGATTAATGTGATACAATCAAGATGAATTTCCGATGGTCGCTGATGGACCAATCAGTGAATGGACTAGTGTTAGTACAGACGGTACAGTATATATATGTGTGTGTATATATATATAACTATATAGTTATATATGAAACCAGTGTAATATCGAGTAACAGTTGAACACGTAGGGAACAGTAACTACATGGAGGGAGGGAGGGGGAGGAGGAGAGGAGAGGAGGATGGAGGAGGAGAGGAGAGGAGAGGAGGATGGGAGGAGAGGAGAGGAGAGGAGGAGAGGAGGATGGGAGGAGAGGAGAGGAGAGGAGAGGGGAGGTCTCAGTGGAGCAGGAAGAGGCTCCCCAGCAGCATGAGGATGGAGGCGTACAGCCGGCCTCCCCCCAGGCCGGGGGGAGCCTTGCTGTCGGGCCGAGATCGCTGCTCCGCCTTCTTCAGGAAGGACTCGGAGTACTTCATGTAGTCTTCCACACAGCGGCGAGACTTCACCTGCTCTATCAGCGCAGGGTACCCGATCTCCTCGATGCTCACCTCTTCCTCCGGCTCCTCCGCCTCTTCCTTTGCCTCCTCCTTCGCCGGCCCGGAGGCGGCGGCAGAAGAGTTGGGCAGGGGGGTGGTGGCCAGGGTTTCGTCAGGCAGGGGGGTGGCGGCCAGGGGGTCGCCAGGCAGGGGGGTGGCAGCCAGGGGTTTGTGGGGCAGGGGGGTGGCGGCCAGGGGTTTGCTGGGCAGGGTGGTGGCGGCCAGGGGTTTGCTGGGCAGGGTGGTGGCGGCCAGGGGTTTGTGGGGCGCCTTGTGGCCCTTGTCTCGCAGGAGGTCAGTGCGGTTCATGCAGGTGGCCATGAAGCTTTCGTAGTTGTGGGCACGTGGAGGCAGCTTGTAGGCGTAGTCACGGCCGTAGTCGTTGTCGTCGGTGGATTGGGTGCCGTAGCGGCGGTACATGTAATTGTTGTAGTACTGCTCCTCCTCGGGGTTGCGGAAGTTGAAATGCGGCCGGGGGAAGCGTCCCAGGCCGTAGCCCACAGCCATGCCCGCCACCGCCCCCACGCCCGCCGCCATCATAGCCTTCTTGGCGAAGCCCTTGGACTGCGCAGACGCACCGTAGCCCATATTCTGCACCGAGTGTGAGAACGGAGAACCTCCCATTCCGTAGCCCCCTCCTCCTCCGTAGCCTCCTCCACCGTACCGAGGGCTGAGGATCTTATTGTTGGGGTTCCAGTTGGGGTAACCGCCTGCTCCTCCACCCGCGTACCCGCCCGGATACGCACCAGGTTGGCCCCAGCCGCCACCCCCTCGGACCGGGAAGCCTCCAGCCGCTGGGTAGCCTCCGGCCGCTGGGTAGCCTCCGGCCGCTGGGTAGCCTCCGGCCGCTGGGTAGCCTCCGGCCGCTGGGTAGCCTCCGGCCGCTGGGTACTGGTGTGGATTGCCTCGGCCTGGGTTCTGGTTGGGGTATCCACCACCAGGGTTCTGGTTGGGGTAGCCTCCTGGGTTGGCCCTTCCTGGGTACTGGTTGGGGTAACTACCTCCACCAGGGTAACTTCCAGCGGCAGGGTATCCACCACCAGGGTTCTGGTTGGGGTAGCCTCCTGGGTTGGCCCTGCCTGGGTTCTGGTTGGGGTAATTTCCCACTCCTGGGTTCTGGGCCGGAGGGTGTGGGTAGCTGCCCCCGGCCGGGTACGGGTTGGCCTGGGGCCGGCCGGGGTTCTGGGGCTGTCTGGGGTAGCTGCTTCCCGACTGTGTGCCGGTTTTCCGGGTTGGGGTCTTGGACCCACTGCTGCTGCCCTTCTTGGCCCACGCCGGGTCGGCCTGCAGCCAGGGGCCCGCCAGCAAAACCAGGAGAGCCAGCCTCTTCATCACGCCCTGAAGGGTATTATTATATACTTTAATATATAATAATATAAATACTGTATATGCTGTAGCATCAGGCCCAGCGAACGAAGACCCAGACGAACAAAGACAGGGGAGTCTTTCTTCAGGAGTCCGTCTGGGGAGTCCTACAGCTACAGCTTCATCCTTCCTTCCTCCCATCCTAGCCATGTGCCTAGACTCCATTACAGTCTGGACATCCTGCCGTAGCAGATGTCGTCAAAGGCCCTTCACTCAGTGCTGCAACCCCTCCGATCTCCTCTACCCAACGATCTCAACCTACACAGGCTTTGATGTGAGAGGGGGCCTACGCAGCCCTCCAGTCTCTCCACTTCCTGGCTCTCACAGAGACCTGGATCATCCTGGAAAACACCACCACTCCAGTCGCCCTCTCCGTTACCTACTCCTTCACACACACCCCCCCGACCCTCTGGGTGAGGTGGAGGAACAGGACTCCTCATCTCTCCAAAGTGATACCAGGTCCTTCCCCTGGAACACCTGAACAGATCTGCACTTGAACACCATGCTCTGTCTGTTACCCTTCCAATCAAGCATTGCCATGATCTACTGACCACGAGGCCCTCTTGGTGAATTCTTTCCCGTCTTCAGCTGTTTTCCTGAAGATGGCACCTAACTTGTCGTTCTAGGAGACTTCAACATCCAGCCAGAGAAGTTACAATCACCTGAATTCCTAAACTTTTTTGCCACATTCGGTTTGGCGCTCACTCCTTCTCCCTCCACCCACAGAGTCAAGAACCAACTTGACCTTGTGTTCACAAGGTCCTGCGCCACTTCGGCACTCTGTTACCCACTCCCTGTGTCTGACCACCATTTTGTTGCTTTCCCCCTCCCCATAAGATCTCCCACCTCCCTCCCACTACTCCTCAAAGTCTCCTCCCACATGTTCCCTGTATGTTCTTAGATGTTGGTAATGCACTCAGAATGGCACGTCAGCACTTTACAGTATTGCCTCACATTCACCCATTCATACACTGACGGCGGTGCCAAGCATGCAAGGTAACAACCAACACGTCAGGAGCAGGTAGGGTTAGGTGGTGTCTTGCTCAGGGACACCTCCACACTTAGCTAGGAGGAGCAGGTAGGGTTAGGTGGTGTCTTGCTCAGGGACACCTCCACACTTAGGTAGGAGGAGCAGGTAGGGTAAGGTGGTGTCTTGCTCAGGGACACCTCCACACTTAGCTAGGAGGAGCAGGTAGGGTTAGGTGGTGTCTTGCTCAGGGACACCTCCACACTTAGCTAGGAGGAGCAGGTAGGGTTCGGTGGTGTCTTGCTCAGGGACACCTCCACACTTAGCTAGGAGGAGCAGGTAGGGTTAGGTGGTGTCTCGCTCAGGGACACCTCCACACTTAGCTAGGAGGAGCAGGTAGGGTTAGGTGGTGTCTCGCTCAGGGACACCTCCACACTTAGCTAGGAGGAGCAGGTAGGGTTAGGTGGTGTCTCGCTCAGGGACACCTCCACACTTAGCTAGGTGGAGCAGGTAGGGTTAGGTGGTGTCTCGCTCAGGGACACCTCCACACTTAGCTAGGAGGAGCAGGTAGGGTTCGGTGGTGTCTCGCTCAGGGACACCTCCACACTTAGCTAGGTGGAGCAGGTAGGGTTAGGTGGTGTCTCGCTCAGGGACACCTCCACACTTAGCTAGGAGGAGCAGGTAGGGTTATATATATATAGGGTGTATATATATTTATTTTTTACTTTTGTAATATTATATTATTATAACGGAACCATGACGTTATAGCCCCCTCCCTTATGCACCAGCAGATACTAGATACTAATATACTCGATCATAATAACTTTAGAACCTTACAGATATATAAATAAAGTGTCCAGTTCTGTTTGTTACCGTTGTACTGGAGGTTGAGAGCTGCTGGTTCTGGTCTCGCCTTGATATCAATAGACCTGTATAGAAATATATAGAAATATATCTAGAAATATATCTAGAAATATCTAGAAATATACAGAAATATACAGACATATATAGAAATATCTAGAAATATACATAAATATATATATTTATACCGAAATATCTAGAAATATATTTAGAAATATCTAGAAATATACAGAAATATCTAGAAATATACAGAAATATATATTTATACAGAAAAATATATATTTATACAGAAATATATAGCAATATATATAGCAATACACAGAAACATATACAGGGAGCGGTCGTTTAGTTCTCCCGGTCGTCCCGGGAGGAGCGCTTGTTTTGCGGGTTGGAGGTGTTGGAGATCCGGACGGGCGCGATCAAATAGACGATTGATCAAATAAACGATGAATGGTCTTGGATGACGTTAACTCGTGTATATATATTTATTATATATTTAATATCAGATATATTATATATAATATATCACATGTGATATAATATATATATCATATATTACATGTGATATTAAATATATAATAAATATATATATTACATGTGATATAATACATATAAATATATATATTACATGTGATATTAAATCTATAATAAATATATATATGGTGTATATATATATGTCATATAATATATATAATATATATAATATATATAATATATAACCTCGTGATTAACTGTCAGATCATTCGGTGAAGAAATTGTGCGGCAAATATATTTGAGAGAAAATGAAACAATAAGAGTCTGGTGATCAGTACTGTAGTAATATTCAGTGTACTGCAGGACTATGTGTGTACTATGTGTGTACTATGTGTGTATTATCGTGTTGTTACTCACGGAGCTCCGACGATGTGACGACGCAGTCTCCCCGGCGGCCCACCCAGTAACACCACCAAGCGCACCCCACACGACTGCGCGCGCAGCTTGTTGTGATGTCACCACGCGAGTCGTGAGGAGACGACGTGACGACC
Source organism: Coryphaenoides rupestris (assembly GCA_002895965.2). Taxonomy (NCBI): domain Eukaryota; kingdom Metazoa; phylum Chordata; class Actinopteri; order Gadiformes; family Macrouridae; genus Coryphaenoides; species Coryphaenoides rupestris. The sequence continues at coordinate 12,028 of PIJE02003396.1, read as the reverse complement.
CGGACCCCCTAGACCCGGACCCGAGGAGCTGGTCCCCCCTAGACCCGGACCCGAGGAGCTGGTCCCCCCTTGACCCCGACCCCCTAGACCCGGACCCGAAGAGCTGGTCAACCCTAGACCCGGACCCGAGGAGCTGGTCCCCCCTGGACCCGGACCCGAGGAGCTGGTCCCCACTGGACCCTAGACGGGGTGGACTGTACCGGTTTACTATGGCGGACTTGGGCCGGACCGGACGGAACCTGTAGTACGGGACGTGGGAGGACTGTGCTTGGGAGGTAAGAGTCCGGGACCCGGGGCATGTTGTCCGTCCTGTCCTACGGGAGGCTGGTAGCCCGGGCGGTCCTGGGAGGACTGTCCCAGACCGACGGGCGGGACTACAGCCTGGTCACGGCCAGCTGCGGCTTCGGGAAGGACTTCCGGAAGGGGACCCTGAAGAACGGGGTCCTAGACCACGGGGGGGTCCTGAAGAAGGGGGTCCTGGAGAAGGGTACCTCGTACGGAGACGACGCCTGCTTCATAGCGCGGAACAAAGGGGCCGACGTGTTGGGTGAGCAGCCGGACCTCCAGCTGGGGGTTCCTCTAGGGGCCTCTACGTACACTAGGGACCACTAGGGGACACTAGGAGCCTCTAGTGTTCTCTAGGGACCTCTAGCGTCCCTAACCTCAGGGTTGACCTCTGGGTTGACCTTCAGTGATCCAGCACGTGGACACCACACGGATCAAAACACGGTCTGAGTCCTGTTGGGGTAAATGACCTTTGACCTAGAAGGACCCTTCAGACGTCCAAGGGGGAGGTCTGCATGTTGGACTCATGTCCTTATGAAGACATGTTGGACTCCTCATGTCCTCATGAAGACATCTTTGACTCCTCATGTCCTCATGAAGACGTGTTGGACTCCTCATGAAGACATGTTGGACTCCTCATGTCCTCATGAAGATATCTTGGACTCCTCATGTCCTCATGAAGACCTGTTGGACTCCTCATGAAGACATGGTGGACTCCTCATGTCCTCATGAAGACATGTTGGACTCATGAAGACATGTTGGACTCATGAAGACATGTTGGACTCCTCATGAAGATGTGTTGGACTCCTCATGAAGACATGTTGGACTCCTCATGTCCTCATGAAGACGTGTTGGACTCCTCATGTCCTCATGAAGACATGTTGGACTCCTCATGAAGATGTGTTGGACTCATGAAGACATGTTGGACTCCTCATGTCCTCATGAAGACATGTTGGACTCCTCATGTCCTCATGAAGACGTGTTGGACTCCTCATGAAGATGTGTTGGACTCATGAAGACGTGTTGGACTCCTCATGAAGACATGTTGGACTCATGTCCTCATGAAGACATGTTGGACTCCTCATGTCTTGCAAGGTCAGAATGGTTGAGCGTGGAGGCAGCCATGTTGCTAACCGTGTTAGTATGTTGCTAACGGTGCAGCTGAGGATGCTTTGTTGCAGCAGCTGCCGAGGTTATGACGTCATCGTTTGGTGGCTGCTGCCCCAGGTTGTGTTGTGTTGTCCAATCAGATTGAGGTACAAGATAGGATACATTTTATATCTATATATACATATATATATACATATATATACATATATCCATCTATCTATATAAAAATAAAATGTATCCTATCTTGTACCTCAACCTGATTGGACAACATGCACAGCCGTGTTGGATCACTTCATCACGTGACTCCTCACTAGTCCTGTCCACTAGTCCTGTCCTGTGGGTCCTGCAGGTGTAGCGGATGGCGTGGGCGGCTGGCGGGACTACGGTGTGGACCCGTCCCAGTTCTCCGCCACCTTGATGCGGACCTGCGAGCGTCTGGTGAGGGACGGACGCTTCACCCCCAGCCACCCGGTGGGCATCCTCACCTCGGGATACTACGAGCTGCTGCAGAACAAGATCCCCCTGCTGGGTGAGCACCCTCCCTAGACCAGCACCCTCCCTAGACCAGCACCCTCCCTAACCCAGCACCCTCCCTAGACCTGAACCCTCCCTACACCAGAACCCTCCCTAGAACAGCACCCTCCCTAGAACAGCACCCCTAACCCAGCACCCTCCCTAGACCAGCACCCTCCCTAGACCAGCACCCTCCCTAGACCAGCACCCTCCCTAACCCAGCACCCTCCCTAGACCAGCACCCTCCCTAGACCAGCACCCTCCCTAGAACAGCACCCTTCCTAGAACAGCACCCCTAACCCAGCACCCTCCCTAGAACAGCACCCTCCCTAACCCAGCACCCTCCCTAGAACAGCACCCCTAACCCAGCACCCTCCCTAGAACAGCACCCTCCCTAACCCAGCACCCTCCCTAAACCAGCACCCTCCCTAAACCAGCACCCTCCCTAACCCAGCACCCTCCCTAACCAGCACCCTCCCTAACCCAGCACCCTCCCTAGACCAGCAACCCCTCTTCTAACCCAGCACCCTCCCTAACCAGCACCCTCCCTAACCCAGCACCCTCCCTAACCAGCACCCTCCCTAACCCAGCACCCTCCCTAACCCAGCACCCTCCCTAGACCAGCACCCTCCCTAACCCAGCACCCTCCCTAGAACAGCACCCTCCCTAACCCAGCACCCTCCCTAGAACAGCACCCTCCCTAACCCAGCACCCTCCCTAACCCAGCACCCTCCCTAACGCACCCTCCCTAGAACAGCACCCTCCCTAACCCAGCACCCTCCCTAGAACAGCACCCTCCCTAACCCAGCACCCTCCCTAACCCAGCACCCTCCCTAACCCAGCACCCTCCCTAACCCAGCACCCTCCCTAACCCAGCACCCTCCCTAACCCAGCACCCTCCCTAACCAGCACCCTCCCTAACCCAGCACCCTCCCTAACCCAGCACCCTCCCTAACCCAGCACCCTCCCTAACCCAGCACCCTCCCTAACCCAGCACCCTCCCTAACCCAGCACCCTCCCTAACCCAGCACCCTCCCTAACCCAGCACCCTCCCTAGAACAGCACCCTCCCTAACCCAGCACCCTCCCTAACCCAGCACGCTGCTGCAGAACAAGATCTCCCTGCTGGGTGAGCACCCTCCCTAGACCAGCACCCTCCCTAGACCAGCACCCTCCCTAACCCAGCACCCTCCCTAGACCTGAACCCTCCCTAGACCAGAACCCTCCCTAGAACAGCACCCTCCCTAGAACAGCACCCCTAACCCAGCACCCTCCCTAGACCAGCACCCTCCCTAACCCAGCACCCTCCCTAACCAGCACCCTCCCTAACCCAGCACCCTCCCTAGACCAGCACCCTCCCTAGACCAGCACCCTCCCTAGACCAGCACCCTCCCTAACCCAGCACCCTCCCTAGACCAGCACCCTCCCTAACCCAGCACCCTCCCTAACAGCACCCTCCAGCACCCTCCCTAGAAACCCTCCCTAACCCAGCACCCTCCCTAGAACAGCACCCTCCCTAACCCAGCACCCTCCCTAGAACAGCACCCCTAACCCAGCACCCTCCCTAGAACAGCACCCTCCCTAACCCAGCACCCTCCCTAACCCAGCACCCTCCCTAACCCAGCACCCTCCCTAACCCAGCACCCTCCCTAACCCAGCACCCTCCCTAACCCAGCACCCTCCCTAACCCAGCACCCTCCCTAGAACCAGCACCCTCCCTAACCCAGCACCCTCCCTAACCCAGCACCCTCCCTAAACCAGCACCCTCCCTAACCCAGCACCCTCCCTAACCCAGCACCCTCCCTAGAACAGCACCCCTAACCCAGCACCCTCCCTAGAACAGCACCCTCCCTAACCCAGCACCCTCCCTAGAACAGCACCCCTAACCCAGCACCCTCCCTAGAACAGCACCCTCCCTAACCCAGCACCCTCCCTAGAACAGCACCCTCCCTAACCCAGCACCCTCCCTAACCCAGCACCCTCCCTAAACCAGCACCCTCCCTAACCCAGCACCCTCCCTAACCCAGCACCCTCCCTAACCCAGCACCCTCCCTAACCCAGCACCCTCCCTAACCCAGCACCCCTAACCCAGCACCCTCCCTAACCCAGCACCCTCCCTGCAACCCCAGCACCCTCCCTAGAACAGCACCCTCCCTAACCCAGCACCCCCTAACCCAGCACCCTCCCTAACCAGCACCCTCCCTAGAACAGCACCCTCCCTAACCCAGCACCCTCCCTAAACCAGCACCCTCCCTAACCCAGCACCCTCCCTAAACCAGCACCCTCCCTAACCCAGCACCCTCCCTAACCCAGCACCCTCCCTAACCCAGCACCCTCCCTAACCCAGCACCCTCCCTAACCCAGCACCCTCCCTAACCCAGCACCCTCCCTAGACCAGCACCCTCCCTAACCCAGCACCCTCCCTAACCCAGCACCCTCCCTAACCCAGCACCCTCCCTAGACCCAGCACCCTCCCTAACCCAGCACCCTCCCTAACCCAGCACCCTCCCTAACCCAGCACCCTCCCTAACCCAGCACCCTCCCTAACCCAGCACCCTCCCTAACCCAGCACCCTCCCTAACCCAGCACCCTCCCTAACCCAGCACCCTCCCTAACCCAGCACCCTCCCTAACCCAGCACCCTCCCTAACCCAGCACCCTCCCTAACCCAGCACCCTCCCTAACCCAGCACCCTCCCTAACCCAGCACCCTCCCTAGACCAGCACCCTCTGGTGGCTCATAATGGTGGAGTAGTGCTATTAAGGCCATGTCTGCATACTTGAAATGTTTTTGTTGTCAGTCTCACTATCAAACGTATTTAGATTTTAAATGTTATAGCGGCACAGAAAGGGCACCTTGAAGAGACCATCTTACTCTATATTTAGTCAATACTATCTTATTACATATTCTTATTATGGTGATGATTATTATTAAGATATATCTTAATATATAATATATACATATATTACACACACACACACACACACACACACACACACACACACACAGAGGAAAACATCATGAAGTTGGTGAGTGAGTCATGTTGAGCAAAGTGGACGATAACTCCAGCATGAGTCAGAGGCGCGCCCTGGCGGGTTACATAAGAGCTTCTAAACATGGAGGCTTCGACTTCTAAAGTTGTCGGTTTCTGTTTCATACAGGCCCGCATTGGGTCCTTGAATTGGAGGGATTGGGCCTGGAAAGTCTTGATGTGATGTTTAAGAATGTGTGGGAACCCTGTGGGTCTGACCTGATGGTACGTTGCTTTATGTCCAAGTGTCTGCTAAAGGACTCGATGGTAGCCAAACAGTCAGCGGAACCCACATGGATCTGGAGAGTCAGTCGGTAACGTGAGGCCAGAACCGAGAGTTAAAAATGGATGTGAAGCGAGAGTAATGTGACCAGTGTGCACACGGCCCCACTGGCTGAGGACCAGAAGTCATGTCCCCCTGTGACCAGACATGTGATCAGACATGTGACCAGCTCTGATCTTTTACTGGACGACCACGACACGTGTTTCTTCTCTTTCATATTTCGCTAGTCTAGAAGAACGCGGATCTTCTGTTGCCATTTTCTGTGGATGGCTATCCAACATGGATGTCGTACTGTATATCTATAGATGGTAGGGCTGGGTATCGCTCCAAATTTTTTGATACTGGTACCGGTATCGGTACCTGAGTTTCGATACCGGTGCCATACTTTTTTCGATACCTATGTGTAAATAAAAGCACATTTCATAATGCAATCGCCGGAACATGTTTTTACTGTAATACTGTCTTTTTACATTAGTTTTTCCAAATAGAAAGAGTCCAAGTGTCATTCATTTCAAGTATGAAATATTTATTGCTCCTTTTTCACTTAGACAATTAGTAAACTAGGCCGTGTTTCCCATACATTGATTTATTTGTGGCAGCCCACAACAGAATGAAAACTGAGCTTTAATGATCCCACCCCCCTCTAAGTTCACCAGATTATGTCTTTATAGTTTTAACTTGAAAATGTCTAACATTTTCACACACAGAGAAAGAAGCTCTCAAATTGCACCACATTGATGCATTTTAAGTTTCAAATGTCAACATTTTTAACTTACTCTATCCAATGTTGAGGAAGCAGTCTGTTCCCCGTTATCGTTATCGTTACCACCAGTAGTAACGTCAGTAGTCGGTGTTTACAGTCAAACACAGTGCAGCTCTCTTGTCTCAGGTTAATGACGTGTGAGATAAATGCTTCATTAAATTAGAAGTGTTGCCGTCAGCTATGGTCTGATCACAAATATTGCATCTTGCACGTCACTACTTTTTACAAAATGTAACCAGACCTTGGACCGTGGTTTGGACATTTTTCCACCTCTCCGCAAATGCGGACATCCACATGGCTCAGTGTTTACATGCGTAGTGACGTAGTAACGCAAGGACGCGAATAACGGAGCCCCCTCCCGATCAGAACCGCGAATTAACGGAGCCCCCTCCCGATCAGAACCGCGAATTAACGGAGCCCCCTCCTCCTGATCAGAACCGCGAATTAACGGAGCCCCCCCCATCAGTACCGCCAAATTAACGGAAGCCCCCCCCCCATCAGAACCGCGAAATTAACGGAGCCCCCTCCTCCCGATCAGAACCGGCGAATTAACGGAGCCCCCCGATCAGAAACCGCGAATTAAACGGAGCCCCCCGATCAGAACCCGCGAATTAACGGAGCCCCCCCCCCCCATCAGAAACCGCAAATTAACGGAGCCCCCCCCCCCCCCCCCCCCCCATCAGAACGGCGAATTAACGGAGCCCTCTCCCCCAGATACGCTGACTAGGAGCCCGACGCGCGCCTCACGGGAGCCACCAATGTCCTAAACAACAATACGTCCTTGATACCGCCACCTAAACCAGCAGTCACGTTACATTTTAGAACAAATATAGTGATTGGATGAGAGACGAGGACAAAAAAAAAAGGTACCGAAGTTTGGCACCGAATGTTCTGACCTCTGCCGGTGCTCGGTAGTACCGCAGTGATACCAAAAAAGTACCGAATTTCGATACCCAGCCTAATAGATGGGCTCTTCTGTCTGGTCTGGTGTAGTAGTTCTAATGTCCATCTGTCCCCCTGGTGTCTGGTCTGGTGTAGTACGTTCTAACGTCCGTCTGTCCCCCTGGTGTCTGGTCTGGTGTAGTACGTTCTAACGTCCGTCTGTCCCCCTGGTGTCTGGTCTGGTGTAGTACGTTCTAACTAGGGATGCACCGATATCGATATTGATATCGGATATCGCCCCGATATGACTAAAATAGCTAGATTGGGTATCGGAGACAATGGGGCCGATCCATGGGACCGATCTATTCACTTCAATTCTATGTGTGCGACGCGTACTACGTCATCAGTCAGCAGCACGCGCAGCACGCAGTGTTGCCAACTTAGTGACTTCGTCTCTATATTTAGCGAGTATTCAGACCCTCTAGCGCAGGGCTGCCCAATTTGGGGCGCCTTATCCACTGTATAATTTTTTTCCCGCCATCAGCGCTCGGAATCTGCGCTTGTAGTATTCATTTCGCTGTTTTTTTTCATCCTGCAATTGACATCTTGATTGGGTCCACTAGATCAGAGGACACTAATATGCAGACCGTTAATTCGGAGCATTACCGCTACCGTGAGACGCGCGACCGGTACCGAATCAGCGACACCGGGGGGGGGGGTAACTCCCATCGCGCGATGGGAGTTACACGCGCGAGTCGGGCCATCAGTAGCTGAGAGTCCCAGCGTCTAGCACCCCCCCCCCCGTGTGCCCCTCCCCCAAAGCACTCACAGGCGGCCCAGTCCTGTTCTCGCAGTCCCTCCCAGCTGCAGTCAGAGCACGAGACGTTCACCCCTCTGCGTCCAGACTGCAAATGAATCGCGCGAAGCCGCCACTGGCTGATCAGGGCGGGATGTAAATGTTAGGAATATTCCTATTTGCACTAAATGTTTACCAAGAATTTTGATTCCTGTTTATTTTGAATGTTTTGTTCAAGTTGCTGGTGCACGATTATTTATTATTTTAATAATAAATAACAATTCAGTACATTTATATCTGTTAATTTGTTACATTTTGTTTTACAAAGTTAGGAAAGTAATGTTTAAGTCAAGCCTTGCACAAAAGAATGATCCTATTCTCTTCCACACAGTGAGGCAAACAGTTTATTAATTTAACAATGGTATCAGATCAGTACTCGGTATCGGCCGATACCCAAAGCCCAGGTATCAGTATCGGTATCGGGACTGAAAAAGTTGGATCGGTGCATCCCCTAGTTCTAACGTCCGTCTGTCCCTCCTGGTGTCTGGTCTGGTGTAGTATGTTCTAACGTCAGTCTGTCCCCCCGGTGGACGCAGGCAGCAGCACCGCCTGCATCGTGGTGTTGGACCGCCGCAGCCACCGCCTCCACACCTGTAACCTCGGCGACTCGGGCTTCCTGGTGGTGCGCGGCGGGGAGGTGGTGCACCGGTCTGACGAGCAGCAAGCACTACTTCAAACACCCCCTTCAGCTCTCCATCGCCCCCCCGGGGGTGGAGGGGGCGGTGCTCCAGCGACAGGTGAGGTCCAAGATGAGATGGACCGATGGTCATTCTGATTCTGTAGCCGCATCACGCCTGCTTGTTCATTATTAATAACATCTTCTCACAATAGACACGATCATGTTTACTGTTAGCGCTGTAGCAGGTCATGTGATTTCCCCCCACCGACCGAACGGTGTAACGCAGCTAGCTAGCATGGCTGCAGCCTGCTAGTTAGCATGGGTGCGTCTCAGTGGACACAGACGCTCGACACGTTTAATGTTATTAATGTTATTTATTACATTTGAGCATAAAATGTGACTGCAGTGAAAGAAGCTCGAGGGGACACCTGACCCTGCGACAAGACTCGCCAGCAATGAACCTATGAACCCATGACCCCATACCTTGACTTCTTCTCCAGCCATGTGACTCTACTCTGTGTCTCCCGTCCCCAGCCCTGATGCAGCTGACAGCGCGTCCTTCGACGTCCAGCTTGGTGACATCATCCTGACGGCGACCGATCGGCCTGTTCGACAACATGCCCGACTACATGATCCTGCAGGAAGCTGCAGACGCTCAAGGGTATTCACACAGCTGACCTCAGCAAGTCACGTGACCTCAGCAAGTCATGTGACTCATGTGTAATTCCTCAGTAGTGGTCTCTGTGCTGATAGACCTCATGTTCTGCTGTATGACCTCATGTTCTGCTGTATGACCTCATGTTGTGCTGTATGACCTCATGTTGTGCTGTATGACCTCATGTTGTGCTGTATGACCTCATGTTCTGCTGTATGACTTCATGTTGTGCTGTATGACCTCATGTTGTGCTGCCTCCAGACTGCCAGCTACGCCAGCGTGCTGCAGACGGCGGAGAGCATCGCCCAGCAGGCCCATGACCTCGCCTACGACCCCCACTACATGTCCCCGTTCGCACAGTTCGCCTGCGACAACGGGCTGAACGTGAGAGGTGAGGCCCCCGCGGCTTCTCTTGATCCCCTCGCGTGACTTAGTAGATGCAGAAGACTTGATTAACATCATGACGTCATTCTGACCCTGCCCCCCCCCCCCCTCCCCCGTTCTGTTGCAGGCGGGAAGCCAGATGACATCACCGTGCTGCTGTCCATCGTAGCAGAATACACTGACTGACCCCCCCCCCCCCCCCCCTGCACAGCTGTGGGGAGGAGGGGGGAGGGTCATGTCGATGGAACAGCAGGAAGACTCTGGGGGGGTCTGGTCTCCAGACCTCAGGTCAGTTGTGGAACCAGCACACGTCTGCAGCGGACCACCTGAGGGTCCTTCACATGTTCTGCAGGTCCTTCACATGTTCTGAGGGTCCTTCACATGTTCTGAGGGTCCGCCATTTAAAAGGAAGCGTGTTGCCCAGTGAATGTGTTGTTGTTGACTTTGTTTTATATGTTAAACACAAACCATGTGGGAACGGTGTTTGTATGTAGCTGGTGTTTCTCCATCCGTCTAAACATACTATTTATTAGCCTCTCCTATAGAAGATATGATTATTATTATATTTAATAGCACCTGCTATAGAAGATATGATTATTATATTCAATAGCACTTGCTATAGAAGATATTATGACTATTGTAATATTTAATAGCGCCTGCTATAGAAGATATTATGACTATTGTAATATTTAATAGCGCCTGCTATAGAAGGCGGTATCTGGTTGGTCACTGGGCTGAGGAAACATCTGTGTCTCTAAGTTGTACATAGTTTTTCATTGTTTTTCTTGTATTTTAGAAATATCTACTTGCCTTGTGATTATTTTTTGTAAGTAAAGCATTAATACTGTTCTTCACTCACTTCCATGGGCAGGAAGGAACAATTTATTTAGACTTGTGAATGGGTGAGTGCTAGAGGGTTAGACTTGTGAGTGGTAGAGGGTCAGACTTGTGAATGGGTGAGTGGTAGAGGGTCAGACTTGTGAGTGGTAGAGGGTCAGACTTGTGAGTGGTAGAGGGTCAGACTTGTGAGTTTGGGTCTATGTACATTGGTTTTGTGTTATCCTACAAAACCTAAGCTAGCATTTGGAAATGCTAACGACTGCAATTATAGGTCAGGCCTGAAATAAAGCAAAGTTGTATTTTTGTAGCTGTAGTTGTAAGAGTAAATATTGGAAGTTTCAGTGGTTTGTTTGGGTTCTGATTGTATTTTCGCTGCTCTGTAATGTTGACCTGGTTCATGTGTGGCTGGTTCTCCGGAGTGTGTATTTACTTCCTGTGTCACCTGCGAGATGTGACCTTAAACCTCAGTCACACCAAAGACTTAATTTGCCTTTTGTCATTGGATATTTTAACACATTTTAGCAATATAATTAATTCCATGTGCATATCAATAATCATAATGTTGGGTGTTAAAGGGGAAGTCTCCTAAGCGGTGTGCAAACCAAAGAAAGCCATACCAATCACGCGATTAGGAAACTGCTCCAGAATATGTGGAGTAGAGGTTTAGTAGAGCCCAGTAGAGTCGACTGGGCTCTACGAACTGGAGGTGATCCAACAACACGGTCAACATGTGTAGCAAGCCAACATGACACTGGGAGGTCACGGTGGTGTGATGGTGGTTGGTATCCATGCTGGTATGATGGGTTATGTGTGGTTTCTTTCCCGCCACTTAGTCTTGCATGATCTCTGAATACATGAATCACTTGTTAGTGCTTGGTGGCCTGCAAGATCACATCTTCTCCATGAACCGTTCATGTACAGTGAGTAGTGAGGCGTATGTGATCAGAGAGGCTTGTCGGGGTGTTCTACAGGGTGTTGGGGGACAACACGCCTTAACTGCAGACCTGTACAGGCCCGGCCCTCCAGTCTGCAGGGCGGTTCAGTGCTGCAGTCCACTCCTGTACCATAAAGACATGTCTGTGTGTGTATACAGTGTAACAATACATGTCTAATGTATGTAAATATCTTTTAAAAGATGTACAATATTTAAATAAAGAGTCTAGTATTTATACTAAAGGTTTCACTAGCCATAATCTGTTTTTTTTTAATTGAGAGAAGTGTACGATATGAAATCCTTTTGTTTGGCATGATGTGTTGAGTCTACCTGTTCATATTCAGTGGTGATTTGGTCATTGAAACTCAGCTCTGAATGGTTCTATATTGATTATAGGAGAGAGGAGACAGCAGGGGGCAGCAGAGTGGCAGCAGTGTTTCCGGTCTGGATGCTCTATTAACTAGCTCAGCAGCTAGCTACACTAGTGATGGCAAAACAGTTCATTTCAGTGACTCGAATCACTAGAATCAGTTCATTCAAAAGATTCGTTCACCGAATTGGTGGACTGCGTAGTGCGACTCACTCTAGTGTGGCGTTCGTGAACGATTCGTAAAAAAAAGACCGAACGAATCATTCACGGCAATGATTGATTCAGCAGAAGTGGTTCGCAGGACGAATCACGTTCACAAGTCTAACCCTCTACCTCCTCCCCCTCCCCCTCCAGCTCCTCCCCCTCTACCACCTTCCCCTCCCAGCTCCTTCCCCTTTACCACCTCCCCCTCCCAGCTCCTCCCCCTCCCCCTCTACCACCTCCCCCTCCCAGCTCCTCTCCTCCTCCCTCCTCCTTCTCCACCCTCCCTGCTGATCATTCAGAG
>PIJE02003394.1:29716-40951 GCA_002895965.2 Coryphaenoides rupestris | reverse complement strand
GGGGGGTCATGCTGGTTTTTTGCCCCTCGGGGGTCTTTTGGGGGGGCTTCGGGTGAACGGAGCCTTCCTGGGGTGTCAGAGTGAAATCCCGGCCTCCTCTGTGATGGCGGCGCCAGAGTCGACAACACGACAACAACCGGCTCCTGGTTGAGTCAGCAGGCTGCTGTTCCTGGCTTGGTTCCCGACAGTTTTTTTAAACTTTTAAAACTTTAAAGTTTTAATTTTCTCCTCTGATCATTATGTCATCGTGCAATTAATTTTGTTTTATTGTTGTTGCTTTTATGTATTATCAGGGCTTCGACGATTAGTCGGTTAATCAGTTCATCGACGGGCCCGATACAATCAAATTCAATTTGATCATCGTGAATCGCTGAAGTCACGTATTGAGTGGAACACATCAAACATTCTGCTTAATGCTGCACAGAACATTCTAATGCTGCTATCTTCGGGCTTTTCTTGGCTGTCTCGTCAATAAATGAATCGCATATGAAAGATTAACCGACTTTGGAAAAAATCGTTAGTCGCCGCTCCTCATTGTCGTGTCGCCCGTAGTCGTCAGTCAACCGCGCTGGAGGAGAAGCCGCCCTCAAGTAACCGACTTATTTACTCTTTCCTGCCGTTGGGGAGAACGTCAAACCGACGACATATTTTTAGAGAGCGCTCAGCGTGGGATTCCTCCGCTGGGCGTCTTAATTTCCCCATTGACGTCTATTGCTCTTCGCATTGTGTCTATTTGAGTTTCTGCGGTATGAGACGATCGCCGTCTATAATCCATCTGAGGCTCTACGCACGAGTCGTTTTAGAACTGGATGAGTTCGAAGGCCATGGGATCGGGCGTCTCTCTCCGACGCGATCAACCCCGCACGTGGGATCCTTCAAACATGGGTCGTCTTGGGACACGAAAAATTAACGTGTCCGTGTGTCCGTGTGTCCGCTGGGACGCGAAACCTGCGCGGAAAAGGATCACATGTTCTGGTGTGTTGAGAGGTTGTGCTGAGAGTTGTTGGGCCGACCTCAAGTGGCCCCGGAGATCAGAGGTCAAATAACACACAGGTGTACAGGACACAGTCCTCAGTTAGTCGACTGAGGACTGTTATTTTGTCATATGCAAATACAAGGTACAATACACCGCAGTGAAAACGCCTTGCCTTGGCTGTATTAAAGCAGCACTAGTATCATAATTTCATATTCAATATAAAAATATACGACACGATAATAGCTCACCTCACAATAAGTCTCGTCATGCCAATACTATTAATAATTGAACTACTGTATTAGCGGGGGATCCTCGTTTAGTCATACAGTACTTATAATGCAACGTGCTAAGGAGCAGACACGTGAAGAAGACGAGGACAGTAGGACAAAAGCTGCCCCACCACTTCCAGTCTGCCCTACTGCCACAACAACGCCTTCATGCCCAAACAGTTTGGCTCTTCTGTGATATATTGTTGTTTATCTTCTCTCTTCCCCGCCCCACGCCCCCCCCGGAGAGAAGCTGTAGACTGAGGAACTTAAGGACTGGAAAAGAATCATCAATATTCCTGCAACAATGCGCAGAGCTTTCTTTGTAATTGCAGAATGCAAAAAAATAAGAATAAAAAGTAGCAGTAGCTCAGGAGGTAAGACTGGTTGACTGGTAAGACTGGTAAGGTTGCTGGTTCGATCCCCGGGCTCCTCCCCCTCCTCCTAGCTAAGTGTGGAGGTGTCCCCTGAGCAAGACACCACCTAACCCTACCTGCTCCTCCTAGCTAAGTGTGGAGGTGTCCCTGAGCAAGACACCACCTAACCCTACCTGCTCCTCCTCCTAGCTAAGTGTGGAGGTGTCCCTGAGCAAGACACCACCTAACCCTACCTGCTCCTCCTAGCTAAGTGTGGAGGTGTCCCTGAGCAAGACACCACCTAACCCTACCTGCTCCTCCTAGCTAAGTGTGGAGGTGTCGCTGAGCAAGACACCACCTAACCCTACCTGCTCCTCCTAGCTAAGTGTGGAGGTGTCCCTGAGCAAGACACCACCTAACCCTACCTGCTCCTCCTAGCTAAGTGTGGAGGTGTCCCTGAGCAAGACACCACCTAACCCTACCTGCTCCTGACGTGTTGGTTGTTACCTTGCATGGTTGGCACCGCCGTCGGTGTATGAATGGGTGAATGTGAGGCGATACTGTAAAGCGCTTTGGATAAAAGCGATGATATAAATGTAATCCGTTTACCATTGACCATTTACCATCTCGATTGGGCAGGAAGTACAACTCGTAACCCAAGTTGAGGCCACATTAGGATGTAGAACCCGGGTAGTGGGAGCTGGCGGCGAGGACGAGGTGTGAAACCAGTAGGTCAGCGGCAGGCCAGCGGGCCGCTTGACGTGATGAGTGTTGACGTCTCCGAGCAGGAAGGTCAAGGGGAGCTAACGCCTCGCCTCAGACCCTTCCGCCCGACGCTACCGCTAACGACGTCAACCTGACAAACGACGAGCTCCAGGTGTCAATCAATAGGTAGCTCCGCCCCCGCCAACCCCATTTAAAGATAACTCACTACATTTACTGTCTCTCTCTCACTCTCTCTCTCTCTCTCTCTCTCTCTCTCTCTCTCTCTCTCTGGGCAGTGTGAGCTACTTTCCCAGAACTTTGAGAGCACAGAAGCCGACGTCGGAGTCGATGCATATTTTATAAATGTGGAAATTGTTTAAAACCGTCTGCTGGGTTTTTGATAAATGACTGGTGACAAAGCACTTAATGAAGTGTTCCACTAACTGGCGTGGAATTAAATAGAAACTATATGTGCACGGTGTGTGTGTGTGTGTGCGTGTGCGTGTGCGTGTGCGTGTGCGTGTGTGTGTGTGCTCTTCAAAACCCTTTCCTTTTCCTTTTAATATGCTGTAAACTCTCACGTTATGAATGCATGCGAAAACATGATATATTAGACACATAAATCACACACACACACACACACACACACACACGTCATACAACCGGAAGTCATGATTCCTCCATTGTTCGTTCCATATTAATCACACCTTGTTGGAAAGAGAGAGAGATTCAGAGACAGAGACAGAGCGACAGAGAGAACGAGAGAGAGAGAGAGAGAGAGAGAGAGAGACAGAGAGAGAGAGAGAGAGAGAGAGACAGAGAGAGAGAGAGAGAGAGAGAGAGAGAGAGAGAGAGAGAGCGACAGAGAGAGAGAGAGAGAGAGAGGACAGAGAGAGAGAGAGAGAGAGAGAGAGAGAGAGAGAGAGAGACAGAGAGAGAGAGAGAGAGAGAGAGAGAGAGAGAGAGAGAGAGAGAGAGAGAGAGAGAGAGAGAGAGCGACAGAGAGAGCGAGAGAGAGAGAGTGGCCACAGGAGCTTGTGTTTGATCTGTGTGCGTGCGTGTGTGTGTGTGTGTGTCTATGTGTGTGTGTGTGTGCGTGCACGCAGCTGCGTACGTGTGTTTGCAAGGCACACTTAATTCAATGACTGCCCTCGCTGATTCTCTCGTGGTCATGTCAATACTCAAGCCGTGTCTAAACAGTATCTACAGCCCCCCCTCCCCCCCCCCCCCCCCCCCCCCCCGGGGGAGACACATCCTCATGAATTAGTTAGCGGGGGGAACATCGGTGACACCGTGGACCTCGGGGGGGGAATATTGAATCCTGACTCTTGGTGTACAGATGTGATTATTGCAGTCCCACGTCTCATTAGCCCGAGCAGATAGGCAGGCTGCCTACGGTGTGTTGGTGTCGTCCGTCGTTCCAGACCTGACCACCAAGTACGGGGGGGGTCATGCTGTGCTCGGCTGCTCGGGTGAACGAGCCTTCCTGGGGTGTCGAGTGAATCCGCCTCCTCTGTGATGCGGGCGCCAGAGTCGACAACACGACAACACCGGCTTCCTGGTTGAGTCAGCAGCTGCTGTTTCCTGGCTTGGTTCCCGACAGTTTTTTAAACTTTAAAGTTTAAAGTTTAATTTCTTCCTCTGATCATTATGCCATCGTGCAATTTAGTTTTGTTTTATTGTTTTTATGTGTATCAGGGCTTCGACGATTAGTCGGTTAATCAGTTCATCGACGGGCCGAACATTTATCAAATTCAATTTCGATCATCGGTGAATCGCTGAAGTCACGTATTGAGTGGAAACACACAAACGTTTGCTGCTTAATGCTGCAGAACATTCTAATGCTTGGCTCATCATTC
This sequence comes from Coryphaenoides rupestris, assembly GCA_002895965.2. Classification (NCBI taxonomy): domain Eukaryota; kingdom Metazoa; phylum Chordata; class Actinopteri; order Gadiformes; family Macrouridae; genus Coryphaenoides; species Coryphaenoides rupestris. The sequence continues at coordinate 36,789 of PIJE02003394.1, read as the reverse complement.
AGCGTTATACAAATGAATACATCGGCTTTTCTTGGCTGCTCGTCAAATAATGAATCGATTGAAAGATTAACCGACTTTGAAAAAATAATCGTTAGTCGCCGTCCTCATTGTCGTGCAGCCCGTTAGTTCGTCAGTCGACCGTCGCCTGGGAGGAGAGCAGCTCAAGTAACCGACTTATTTACTCTCTCCTGCGTTGGTGGAGAGACGCAAACCGACGACATTATTTTTAGAGAGTGCTTCAGCGTGGGATCCCTCCGCTGCGTCTTAATTTCCCCATTGACGTCTATTGCTCTCGCATTGTCGTCTATTTGAGTCTCTCTATGGATGAGACGACGTCGTCTATAATCCCATTTACTGAGGCTCTACGCACGAGTCGTTTTTAGAAGTGGATTTAGTTCGAAGGCACTGGGGATCGGCGTCTCTCTCCGACGCGGATCAAACCCCCGCCTTGGGATTGTTCAACATGTCGTCTTGGGACACGAAAATAACGTGTCCGTGTGTCCGTGGGACGCGAAACCCGCGCGAAAAGGATCACGTGTTCTGGTGTGTTCTGTGTTCACGTTGTGGCGGCGGAGGTTGGGACCGACCTCAAGTGGACCCCGGAGATCAGAGGTCAAATAACACACAGGTGTTACCAGGACACAGGTCCTCAGTTAGTCGACTTAGACTTAGTTTTATTTTGTCATATGCAAATACAGGTACAAGTACACCGCAGTGAAACGCTTGCCTTGCAGTATAAAAGCAGCACTAGTATCATAATTTCATATTCATATAAAATATACGACACGATAATAGCTCACCTCACAATAGTCTCGTCATGCAATACTATAATAATTGAACTACTGTATTAGCGGGGGTATCCTCGTTTAGTAATACAGTACAACGTGCAAGGACAGGACACGTGAAGAAGACGAGGACAGTGGGACAAAAGCTCCCCACCAGTCCCAGTCTGCCCACTGCCACTAACAATGCCCTTCATGCCCAAACAGTTTGGCTCTTCTGTGATATGTTGTTGTTCCACGATTTCTCTTTCGACAAAATGTACTGTAACCCTAAACGTAGACAGTAAATATAATGTCAAATGTAAGTGTGTAAGTGTGAGTGCCTCTTTATCTCTGGAATGGTCCGCCGCTGTACCAGCAGTCGGTACGGTCCACTGGGCCGGCCGCTAGACTGATCACTCACTGGTCGTCGTCACACATCATCTGGGCGGACAGGACTCCCGCCCACTTGTGATGTCACTAGAGGGTGTGCACATGACAATTCTGAAACAGCTTGTGAGGGCTAATCGCGCTCACACATGGTGGTCACAAAGTCAGTGTTATTGTAAAACACACACACACACACACACACAGTAATGATCCCATATTGTGAATTAATGTTCGTTCATAATTCATTATTTGTTTGTTTTCTTCCTTTCAGTTGCTCACACATCTCTGCAGTGTGTTCCATATGCCATGAGATGTATATGTCCCCTTCCATGTGAATGCTTACGTAAAGGACAATTCTGTCAGCCGTGTGCAAATTGTGGCGTCAGGCAGGCAAGCAGCCATTTGTTGCTGCTCTGCTGTCCCCGATGATTCTGTCTGCTGTATCTCCACAGGACAGACCGGGGGGACTGATTCAGCACAATACACATTGTCCTCCGGTACAATATGACAGACGTTATGAAGAAGAGACGGCAAAGTAGTTTAGAATAATATGGAAATCCCAGACAAATCCCAAGTACTCAGCAGATTATCTGATATCATAGCCTTCATTTTGATAATATTCTAAATATACGTCTCCAAAAAACGCCAATGAAGACCTTCCAGGTGAACTTGCAGGTCCACAGCTTTGAGGGACAAGTGGAGAGAGCTAAAGGTAGAGAGAGGTAGCGGTACAGAGGTAGAGAGAGGTGTAGAGGGAGGTAGAGAGAGAGAGATCGTTGGGTTCACCTTTTAATCTGTCCACACCCCCCCCCCCCCCCCCCCCCCATGCATACGGTATTACTGTGAGAGATTAAGAGCTCCGCCAATGCGCTCGTCTCCCTGCCTCCCTGAAGGCTTGCAGATACCAGCCGCACTCCACTCCACTCCACTCATCACACCACCACCACCACCAGCACCACCACCACCAGCACCACCACACCCTGTCCTCTCTCTCCTGCCTCTCAAACTACTTGGTATTATCTCTGGTGAGCTCTCTGGGCACGGTGGTGTATTCAATGGAATCAGAGTATGCAAGCAATGTTCTATATAACCTAGAAATGGTGCTGATTTCTCTGCACTGACAGTTTTGGCAGTGGGGTGAAATCCAGCTCAGCACCTAACTCACAGAAGCGAGTGTGTGTGTGTGTGTGTGTGTGTGTGTGTGTGTGTGTGCGTGTGTGTGTGTGTGTGTGTGTGCGTGTGTGTGTGTGTGTGTGTGTGCGTGTGTAATGTAAGTCTGCATAGAATGCAACTATGGGTTTGTCGACTCCTCTTACATCTTGTAGAGACTTCTGGAACATTGACATATTGTGGCAGACGGCCACTGAAGGACCGATGAATAAGTATGGATGACAGTCGGGGGGGCCGCAATTCCCCATTCGGCCCCCAGAGAAAGCCGAGGAGGCAGGAATCAGCCTTATTGAAATTGGCTGCGCAGGCAGCCAATTAAGGACCCAACCACAGACTATAAATAGGAGAGGACAACCTGGGTGGTGGAGAGGTTTGAGACGGGTGAGAGAGTGGAGGAGAGTGACGTGGGAGAGTACGAGGAAGTGGTGGTGGTGGTGATGGTGGTGGTGGAGGAGGTGGAGGAGGAAAAGAAAGAGGAGGAAGTGGAGGAGAACCAAGAGGAAGGACGAGAACCAAGACCCTGTGTGGGTGAGTGGAAAGAAAGACAGGAGTGGCTGTGTGCCCGATTGTGTATCGACCCTCCCGCCTGCCTTGCCCTGGACCCCCTGTGATGACTCCCTGCATACGAACGACGACTACTCTCCCGGAATAACGGACTTGGTCACTATAAATATCCCTGCACTTTCCCTTTACCATAAATAAAGACTGTTCATTGAATATCGGTGTGTGAAAGTGGAGTTATCTTCGGTCGGGTGGACACACTCCACAATATAGGGGAGTGTGCCACAATATTTACATCCCCTGCCGCCAGACCGCTGGTGTACGTGCGCGGAAGCAGGAAATGAAACACACGACACACGGAACACACACGGAACACACACACGGAACACACACACACGGAACACACACACGGAACACACACAATGAGACATCAGATACCTCGACCCGGGAAGGGTTAAGACGGCCGCGTTTGATTGGACCGCTCGGCTGCCGGCGGCGCATGACTAGCATGTCTCCGACCACAACGAGCTACGCCAAATTGTCTTAGAAAATAAGAAAAACATGTCGCAGTCTAGAATCCCCCAACGCTGCCTCCCCGCCCCCCCCCCGTCCCCCCCGTCCCCCCCCCCCCGTCCCCCGCCGGCTTACGTCATCGTAATCGTTTCTGAAAAGACATCGGGGAGTGTTGAGTGCCCTGTCAGCATCCTGCACTAAGACGACAACCCCCGCGAGCTGTTCCTTTCTGTCTCTGTTCAAGATTTAATCTTCGGCGGGGGGGGGGGGGGGGGCGGGGGGGGGGGGGGGATGAGATACGTACGTAAAGGACAATTCTGTCAGCCGTGTGCAAATTGTGGCGTCAGGCAGGCAAGCAGCCATTTGTTGCTGCTCTGCTGTCCCCGATGATTCTGTCTGCTGTATCTCCACAGGACAGACTTGCAGGCCGGGGGGGGACTGATTCAGCACAATACACATTGTCCTCCGGTACAATATGACAGACGTTATGAAGAGAGACGGCAAAGTAGTTTAGAATAATATGGAAATCCCAGACAAATCCCAAGTACTCAGCAGATTATCTGATATCATAGCCTTCATATTCTAAATATGGAAATATGGATCATCTGAAAAAACGCCAATGAAGACCTTCCAGGTGAACTTGCAGGTCCACAGCTTTGAGGGACAAGTGGAGAGAGCTAAAGGTAGAGAGAGGTAGCGGGTACAGAGGTAGAGAGAGGTGTAGAGGGAGGTAGAGAGAGAGAAGATCATTGAGTTCACCTTTTAATCTGTCCACACCCCCCCCCCCCCCCCCCCCATGCATATGGTATTACTGTGAGAGATTAAGAGCTCCGCCAATGCGCTCGTCTCCCTGCCTCCCTGAAGGCTTGCAGATACCAGCCGCACTCCACTCCACTCCACTCATCCACACCACCCACCACCACCACCACCACCACCCCACCAGCACCACCACACCCCGTCCTCTCTCTCCTGCCTCTCAAACTACTTGGTATTATCTCTGGTGAGCTCTCTGGGCACGGCGGTGTATCCGTTGTGTTCGGAGAAAGAGTTTCAGCAAGAAATTTCAATGGAATCAGAGTATGCAAGCAATGTTCCATATAACCTAGAAATGGTGCTGATTTCTCTGCACTGACATCAGTTTTGGCAGTGGGGTGAAATCCAGCTCAGCACCTAACTCACAGAAGCGAGTGTGTGTGTGTGTGTGTGTGTGTGTGGTGTGTGTGGTGTGGTGTGGTGTGTGTTGTGCCGTGTTGCGTGTGTGTGTGTGCGTGTGGTGGTGGTGTTGTGTGTGTGTGTTGGCGTGTGTTAAGTCTGCATAGAATGCAACTATGGGTTTGTCGACTCCTCTTACATCTTGTAGAGACTTCTGGAACATTGACATATTGTGGCAGACGGCCACTGAAGGACCGATGAATAAGTATGGATGACAGTCGGGGGGGCCGCAATTCCCCATTCGGCCCCAGAGAAAGCCGAGGAGGCAGGAATCAAGCCTTATTGAAATTGGCTGCGCAGGCAGCAATTAAGGACCCAACCACAGACTATAAATAGGAGAGGACAACCTGGGTGGTGGAGAGGTTTGAGACGGGTGAGAAGAGTGGAGGAGAGTGGACGTGGGAGAGTACGAGGAAGTGGTGGTGGTGGTGATGGTGGTGGTGGAGGAGGTGGAGGAAAAGAAAGAGGAGGAAGTGGAGGAGAACCAAGAGGAAGGACGAGAACCAAGACCGTGTGTGGGTGAGTGGAAAGAAAGACAGGAGTGGCTGTGTGCCCGATTGTGTATCGACCCTCCCGCCTGCCTTGCCCTGGACCCCCTGTGATGACTCCCTGCATACGAACGACGACTACTCTCCCGGAATAAGGACTTGGTCACTATAAATATCCCTGCACTTTCCCTTCACCATAAATAAAGACTGTTCATTGAATATCGGTGTGTGACAGTGGAGTTATCTTCGGTCGGGTGGACACACTCCACAATATAGGGGAGTGTGCCACAATATTTACGTTCCCTGCCGCCAGACCGCTGGTGTACGTGCACGGAAGCAGGAAATGAAACACACAGCGACACACGGAACACACACGGACACACACACGGAACACACACGCCATCTCCTCGGTCCAATCAAATGGCAAGTCCTTCAGGATCGCGCTTGCGCAATCCCATCACGCTTTGCGCGACACGGGTTCAGGTAAGAAAAACACAATGTCAAAACCAAACAGCATGACTTGATTGCGAAGAATTACTCTACAACACACCACACATCAAACAAAGCTAATCTACACGTCAAGACAAATCCAAACAAAACTCACAAACAACAAAGAGCATACACACATAATGAAATATCAGAGTAACAGCAAAATGCAGCGACACACAAAACAAGAACCATCATACACCACATTAAAAATCTCCCACACCCAAAGACACCCAGCAATAACACAATACAAAGAGTAGTCAACTTATCAAACAGTATCAAACATCAGACAGGGTACAACGCAAATCAAACAGAAAAACACAGGCGTTACGGTCCATAGGGAATTTCAATGGGAATCAGAGGTATGCAACAGATGTTCTAATTATAACCTAGAAATGGTGCTGGATTTTCTGCCATTGACATCATTTATGGCAGTGGGGGTAAATCCAGCTCAGCCACTAACTCACAGAAGCGAGTGTGTGTGTGTGTGGTGGTGTGTGTGTGTGTGTGGTTGTGTGGTGTGTGGTGCGTTGTGTGTGTGTGTGCGTGTGTGTGTGCGTGTGTAAGTCTGCATAGAATGCAACTATGGGTTTGTCGACTCCTCTTACATCTTGTAGAGGACTTCTGGAAACATTGACATATTGTGGCAGACGGCCACTGAAGGGCCGATGAATATAGTGATGGATGACAGTCGGGGGGCCGCAATTCCCATTCGCCCCCAGAAGAAAGCCGAGGAGGCAGGAATCAGCCTTATTGAAATTGGCTGCGCAGGCAGCCAATTAAGGACCCAACCACAGACTATAAAATAGGAAGAGGACAACCTGTGGTGAGTGGTTTGGAGACGGGTGAGAGAGGGAGGAGAGTGATCGGGAGAGACATAGAAGGGTGGTGGTGGTGATGGTGTGTGGTGGAGGGTGGTGGAGGAGAAAAAGAAAGAGGAGGAAGTGGAGGAGAACCAAGAGGAAGGACGAGAACCAAGACCGTGTGTGGGTGAGTGGAAAGAAAGACAGGAGTGGCTGTGTGCCCGATTGTGTATCGACCCTCCCGCCTGCCTTGCCCTGGACCCCCTGTGATGACTCCCTGCATACGAACGACGACTACTCTCACGGAATAACGGACTTGGTCACTATAAATATCCCTGCACTTTCCCTTCAACTCAATTAAAAAATAAAAAAGATAAGAATGAGTAACATATACAGGAATAAAAAATAAATCAAAAATGACCAGTAAAGGGAATACAAGACGAGAAATATTTAAAATTACAAAGAGATACTAAACAAAAAAAGACCAAAAAAACAGCTATACAGTAAGGGAGAGGAAACATACAGAAATACTCGAGAGACTAGACATAATAAAATGAAAGTATAAATAGCAAAAAATAGAAAACAAAAAGAAGAGAACTGTTCATTGAATATTCGGTGTGCTTGAAAGTGATTATTCTTCGGTTCCGGGTGGACACACTCCAGCAATAAGGGGAGTGGTGCCAGCAAATATTAATCCCTGGCCGCAGACCGACTGGGTGTAAACCCTGCACGGAAAGCAGCGAAATGAA
>PIJE02003394.1:17500-25000 GCA_002895965.2 Coryphaenoides rupestris | reverse complement strand
GACACGTGGTGGTCAATGCGTGCTCTTCTGTTTGCGTAACGTACCCATAAACACACACACACACACACACACACACACACACACACACACACAACACACACACACACACACACACACCACGGGCTACGACACCGAGAGGCTTCAGTGGGAGTAGCCCTCAAAGCGTTGGAGTTATAGCCCATCCATAATGGTCTTTATCTCATCAACTCAACTACCGGCGTTGTAGACCACCACATAACCAACGCCGTTTTTTATACCGTACAGAATGTAGTATTGATTTTGCTTTACTGATTTAAATGCGAGGGCACGGCAACCCGATCGCAACACTTAGAGGGTCCCGGAGGTCTTGGAATCGATCCCAAGAGACGTAGCCTCCTGCCAGGAGATGTTGGAGGGCGAAACGAGCAAGCGAGCACGCAGGTCCATGTTGATATAAAGAGAGAGAGACAGAGAGAGAGAGACAGAGAGAGAGACAATTGTTTTCAACATCACGGATGTTGAGCTGCGCATTGACCTTTGACACCCGTGTAGTGCCATTGATCCCACAGGGGACCAATGGAACATAGGTTAGCGGGGTGATGGGAGGGGGAGCTGGAAAGCGTTGAACCTCGGTGGCTAAATGACGACGTGGCCACGCGCTAAACTTTTCTTCTCCTTTTTTCTCTCTCTCATTTCTCTCTCCCCATCCTCTGCCTCTCTGTACCCAATCCCCATTTCTTCCTCACGCTGGCCTTGCGTCACCTCCATTCATCATCCTTCATCATTATCATCGTCGCTCTCTGTCTCTGTCTCTCTCTCTCTCTGCCTCTCTCTCTGTCTGTCTGTCTCTCTCTCTACCTCTCTCTCTCTCTCTCTCTCTGCCTGTCTCTGTCTCTGTCACTTTCTCTCCGCCTCTCTCTCTGTCTCCCTGCGTCTCTCGCCCTGAGCTAACCCTATCAATTACCGTCATCTTCAATCCATCTCCTGTGCCTCTCTCCCACCGGTGCCTCCGCTGCCCTCTGTCCTGTCCTATCCTGTCCCGTCCCCGTCTCCCCCTCCCCCCGTCTCCCCGTCTCCCATCTCCCTCCCCCCGTCTCCCCGTCTCCCCATCTCCCCGTCTCCCTGTCTCCCCCTCTGCCCCCCGTCCCCAGGGTGGACGCCATGCACCGGCGCCACGCCACGCTGCGGGAGAAGGGGCGTCGCCAGGCGGTGCGGGGCCCCGCGTACATGTTCAACGAGCGCGGCACGGCGCTCACCGGCGAGGAGGAGCGCTTCCTCGACGCCGCCGAGTACGGCAACATCCCCGTGGTGCGGCGGATGCTCGACGAGTCGCGCACGCTCAACTACAACTGCGTCGACTACATGGGCCAGAACGCGCTGCAGCTGGCCGTGGGCAACGAGCACCTGGAGGTGACGGAGCTGCTGCTGAAGATGGAGGGCCTGGCGCGCGTCGGCGACGGGCTGCTCCTCGCCATCTCCAAGGGCTACGTGCGCATCGTGGAGGCCATACTGGCGCACGCGGCGTTCGCCGGCGGCGGCGGCCTCCTGCTCCAGGGGGCCGCGCCGCGCCCCGCCCAGGAGCAGCGGAGGAGGAGCCGCCGACCGCCGACGACGACTTCTTCGCGTACGACGAGGACGGCACGCGCTTCTCGCACGACGTCACGCCGATCGTGCTGGCGGCGCACTGCCAGGAGTACGAGATCGTGCACATCCTGCTGACGCGCGGCGCCCGCATCGAGCGGCCGCACGACTACTTCTGCAAGTGCGGCGCGTGCGACGAGAAGCAGCGCGTCGACGCCTTCTGCCACTCGCGCTCACGCATGAACGCCTACAAGGGGCTGGCGAGCGCCGCCTACCTGTCGCTGAGCAGCGAGGACCCCGTGCTGACGGCGCTGGAACTCAGCAGCGAGCTGGCGAGGCTCGCCAACATCGAGACGGAGTTCAAGGTGAGGTCGAGGTCTCGTCATTCTCTCTCTCTCTCTCTCTCTCTCTCTCTCGTTGTCTCTCTCTCTCTCTCTCGTTGTCTCTCTCTCTCTCTTGTTGTCTCTCTCTCTCTCTCTCTCTCTCGTTGTCTCTCTCTCTCTCTTGTTGTCTCTCTCTCTTGTTGTCTCTGTCTCTTGTTGTCTCTCTCTCTCTCTTGTCTCTCTCTCTCTCTCTCGTTGTCTCTCTCTCTTGTTGTCTCTCTCCCTCTCTCTCTCTTGTTGTCTCTCTCTCTCTCTCCCATTGTCTCTCTGTCTTTCTCTTGTTCTCTCTCCTTTCTAACTTGCATTCTCATCTTGTATTCTTAATTTTTACTCTCTAAACTCTTTCTAAACTCACACACACACACACAAACACATCCACACGTGCGGACACACACACGCGTGCACACACACACACGCAAATGCACCTCCACACGTACACACACACCACACACACACACTAAAATCACACACACATACTGCTCCCCAAACAAATCACCTGAATTCTCATATTTTATTCTCAATTTTAACTCTCTGAACTCTTCGTCCCCACACACACACACACACACACACACACAGGCACGCACGCACACACACACTAAAATCACTCACACACACACACACACACACACACACACACACACACACACACACACACTCACTCCTCCCCAAACAAATTGCCTGGATTGACCTGCAGCTTCAGACCCATCACACTTCCACTTCCAGAATAAATTTCCCATGGTGCAGTGAGAGTCAGCACAGAGTCTGTTCGCCGTCAAAATAAGTAAACTTCTGTGCCACCACCCCCCCCCCCACCCCCCCACACACACACACACACACACACACACACACACACACACACACACACACACACACACACACACACACACACACACACACACACACCATAGTGAGTTTCTGCTAAACTGTTTATTTGTGCCAGAGCTGGAAGTGAGTATTCAACTGGGACAATAAGCCGCTTTCAATATGCTGCAAATTTAAATGCTAAAAGGAGCCTCGGAATGTCAGAATTAATTATGGAGATACCAGAGGAAAATGGAAATGTCCCCCCCGCTCCCCCCCCCCCCCCCACACCCCCTCCTCTCCCAGTGAGGGAGGGGGCGTGTCCTCAAACTCTCACCGTTCCCGCCGCCGCCATGTCGAGTCGACGTCGTCATCACCTCCGCTTCTTAAATTGCTCGTCTGTTAAACACAGTAAGCTGTCGGCGCCGCGTGACCTCACCCGGGCGGAACGTGATATGTTGCTATAGCGACTATAAGCACGTGACACCCGTCGAGTGACATCACAAGTGGGAATGTCACACACGCACACGCACCCTCTATCCCCCTTCTGTCTCTTCTAATCGATGGTGCGTGGTTAGACACACACACACAAACACACACACGCAACACACACACACCTACACACACACATACACACAACACACACACCACACACAGCACACGACACACACACACACACACACACACACATACAGTACACACACACAGGCAAGAAAACATACGTGCACACAAGTACACAAGCATCAATGCACACACATACTGTATATACACACTCCCTCTCTCTCCTCTCTCTCTCTCTCTCTCTCTCTCTCTCTCTCTCTCTCTTCCGCTGTCTCTCCATCCCATCGTGTCCTTCGTTCTTCTGATTGGCTGCAGACAAACTAATGAGAGCGGTTCACCTCGAGGACCGAATGTTCGCCGGAACTTGTCACTGTCTCATTATCACGTCCCATCTCCCGCTCTGTCTCTGTCGCCGCCCCCCACCCGTCCCCGCCTCCCCTCGGCTTGCGGGGTTCAACCAACCAAACGGCTTTTTGTTAATTCATCGTTCATCATTATAATTAAATGTCATCGGTGCTGTGGGACAACCGTATCTATGCATTTCACAATCCCCCCGTCGTTAAGCCGGACGGAGCGACAATCCCCTGGCGTTCCCAATCCGTCGAGAACTCTTGTTGACGCCACGTTTTTATTTCCGAGGTGAAATAATCGCTCCGCCGAGCGTGTTTTGGTCGGTTTCGCCCGACGCACTTTAACTAATGATTCCCTTTGTCCGCCCCGTCCCCGGACGATGCCGCCGCCGACGCCGCCCTTCATCGCTCAAATTGCATTGTATCGCTGATACACCGAGCGAGCGCGCACGCACACACACACACACACACACACACACACAGACATTCATTCAGAATAATAATTCCTCATGCTTGTATTTGTCCTTGCTCTCTAAGTGGCTTTGGATAAAACCGTCCGCCAGAAGACGACCTAATAGCTTTGTATATTAGAACAACAAGCTCCTCAGCCCACTACTGCTCTTTATCTCTGTCACACACAAACACTACACGACACACACACACACACACACACACACACACACACACACACACACACACACAGAGCCTCACACAGATCCTCTAGTAAACACGTGTGTGTGTGTACAGTGGCATCACGTCTTCTCGAAACGCGGTGGCCGCAATGTGGGGATTTACAAAATCAGACCAGAAACGCTGGTGTGACCGGAAAGATAGAGAAGCCAATATATGTGGAAAGTGTTTCCCCATTATTAAATTTCTTGGAAAATGGGAAGTGGTTCAGATGGGTATTCCCAAGAAATCCCGTTTCCCGGGGATTAGACCCTAGTGGGAGTGGATTTCAGCCACAGGTTTCATGTCAAGTAGGTGGAGACCTCACATCCTGGCGAACCTTGAAAAGCCCTTTCACATCTCAAGGTCTTACTGGTGGTCGCAGTTTTCTCCAGGAACCACTCATCCATACAACTTCACCTTCGGCGATGCACTTCCTCCAATCCTCCCCCCCCCGTGTGTGAGGAGTTGAGCGGATGAACGGTTTTCGAGGAAATCCAAGAACAGACAGACAGACAGACAGACAGACAGACAGAACCTCCAGAGACTCCAGAGACTCCTTGCATTAGACTTGGTATATAGCGCTTTTAGCCTTACATTCACCCATTTATACGCACATTCATACACCAACGTCGCTGTCAGCCATGAAAGGCAGTTGGGGTTCGGTGTCTTGCTCAGGGACACCTCAACACTTACGCTAGGCGGAGGCCGGGATTGAACCAGCAACCTTACAGTTGCCAGACAACCATTCTACCTCCTGAGCCACCCCTCCAGCTAGATGTTGTGGGACGCGTGTCTGTTTCGAAAATCGAAAACAGATTGATTCATTGATGAATAAATCTTTATCTGGCGCTCCTGTGTCCTGAAGGTGTGTTCCCATACACGCAGAAGAGACCTGAGACTGGAGATCAGAATGAATGACTTGTGTGTCTCCACCTCCGGGCGGCTGCAGTGCCAAATGGTCATTATTTCTCTCCCAGTTCCCAGACGGCTCGAGAATGCTCTCCAAACATCGGCTGGAGGCAAAGGAATCCATTATTTTACTGACAGACGACTTCCTTATGACCGACCGACCCCCCCCCGTAAGAATGCCAATCATCTCCGTATGACCGCCTCATGAGTGTGTGTCCCATGTTTACCTCGTCAATTAAACCGGAAATCCATTCCAACTATTCTTCCAGGGGTCCTCCTGGGGTGGGGGGGGGGCTCCTTATGACATTCTGTATTGAAGAAAGACCTCACAGAGGGTGTGGAGCACTTTGAATGGAAGGAAATGCAAATGGAGACCCCAGGTGTGTGAGAAGTAAAGTGGCCGGGTGCTGGCTTCATATCCCAAATGGAAACTGGCAGCTGGCTGTTGTTGTTCTTGTTGAAATCATCTGTGTCATGGGAGTCCCGGGAAGAAATCATACAAGGTGGAACGTCATCGTGAAAACGGCCAATCAACACCTTGGAGTGGAGTGGATTTGTCAGCGAGGGCTTTTGTAACCATGGTGGTGGTGGGTGATGATGGTGGCGGTGGTGGGTGGTGGTGATGGTGGCGGTGGTGGCGGTGGCGGCGGCGGTGGTGGTGTTTACTTCAGACACCGACGGGGCTGTGAATGCACCGCGAATCCCTTTCCCACCACCACTGCTCTCCCTCTGCTCAGCATGCAGAGGGGAAGCCGGGGGAAGGAGACGGAGGCCGAGGCAGATAGCGGATGACAATGGGAGGAGCTGCTGAACATGGAGGATTTAATGGAGAGAGAAAAGAAAATGGGGATAAGGACGTTGTTGATATGAGAGAGAGAGAGAGAGAGAGGGAGATAGAGAGAGAGAGAGCGAGAGAGAGAGAGAGAGAGAGGGAAGAGGGTTGTACTTTCAATTTAACTTGATACCATCTTGTCCATCATGTCTTCAAAATGAGAACCACAAAATCTAAGTAAAAAAATCGAAAGACTATGGACCACCGAGTATTTTACTACATGGCGAAATAGTCCTCTGTGTTGTCCCCCATAATCAATCCTTTCCTCTCCCCTCTCCTCCCCTTCCTCTACTCCTCCCCCATCACCACCACCACCACCACCACCTTCTCCTCTTCCTCGCCTTCCTCCTCCGTCCTCGGTGTGCAGAACGACTACCGGAAGCTGTCCATGCAGTGTAAGGACTTCGTGGTGGGCGTTGACTGGACCTTGTGCCGCAAACACGGAGGAGGTGGAGGGCCATCCTGACGGCGACTGTGGACGTGTGCCTGCCCATGCGCCTACAACCCGGCCCCTGCCTCAGCCGCGGTCACGCTGGCCAATCAAGTTAACGGAGGTCAAGACAGGTAACGACCCACCACGACTTACTGTGGTGTCTTTATTGTCACGTGGACATCATAACCGCAGGGCCAGTCCCTGACACAGTAAAATGGTAAATTGGATTGCATAGGTTCAAGCTCTTTTATCCAAAGCTCTTGGATACAGTATAGCCTCACATTCACCCATTCATACACCGACGGCGGTGCCAAACATGCAAGGTAACAACCAACACGTCAGGAGCAGGTAGGGTTAGGTGGTGTCTTGCTCAGGGACACCTCCACACTTAGCTAGGAGGAGCAGGTAGGGTTAGGTGGTGTCTTGCTCAGGGACACCTCCACACTTAGCTAGGAGGAGCAGGTAGGGTTAGGTGGTGTCTTGCTGCAAGCGGACACCTCCACACTTAGCTAGGGAGGAGCAGGTTAGGGTTAGGTGGTGGTCTCCTGCTCAGGGACACCTCCCACACTTACTAGGAGGAGCAGGGTAGGGTTAAGCGTGGTGTCTTGCTCAGGGAACACCTCCACACCTTACTAGGAGGAGCAGGTGGGGTTTAGGTGGTGTCATTGCCTCAGGGACACCTCCAACACTTAGGCTAGGAGGGAAGGGCTTGGGTGCCCAGGGCACCTCACACTTAGTAGGAGGGGGGGAGAGCCCGGTGGGATCAACAGCGCAAGCAACCTGTCCTGTTGCCAGACAACCGCCTTCTTGACCTCCTGAAGCAATGGCCATTTGTCAGTATTGTAATTGTTTTCGAAGAATGTAAACTCGACACACCCTGTGTGAGTTTACTATTGCTTCTCAATTGACTTATTGCACCTTGTTGCAGATGTGTGTTGCATAATCCAATGGGGACGAGATCTTGGTTTTCTTTCTTAGTCAAATGAGTTCCATTCATTG
>PIJE02003394.1:0-5000 GCA_002895965.2 Coryphaenoides rupestris | reverse complement strand
CATCCTGCCGGCCAACGAGAGCTTCGGCCCGCTGCAGATCTCGCTGGGCCGCACCGTCAAGGACATCTTCAAGTTCATGGTGATCTTCATCATGGTGTTCGTGGCCTTCATGATCGGCATGTTCAACCTGTACTCCTACTACCTGGGGGCCAAGTACAACCCCGCCTTCACCACGTGAGTACAGACCCCCCCCCCCCCCCCCCCAGGGGCCCGCCCCCTTGGGGGGTGTGTGTGTGTGTGTGTGTGTGTGTGTGTGTGTGTGTGTGTGTGTGTGTGTGTGTGTGTGTGTGTGTGAGAAATGGCGAGGGGTGGGGTGGCATGGGAGTGTGTGCAATCAATCAACTTATGGCACAACACAAGCACACGCACACACACACACACACACACAGACAAACACACACACGCACGTGCACACATACACACACAAACACATAAGCACACACACACACACACACACAAGCACACACACGCACGCACACACACACACACACACACACACACAGGTGCACACACACACACACACACCAACACATAAGCACACACACACAAACACATAAGCACACACACACACACACACACACACACACACACACACACACACACACACACACACATGCACACACACACAGCACACACACACACACACACACACACACACACACACACATTTCCGTTTGGTGGACACTGTCGATGAACGGCACCAAGCTTTGGGGCCGGTGAATAATTGTTCCGCGCGTTTCCGTTGAGCCTCGTCGTCGCCGTTCTGAAATGTTCTGATGAAACCGTATCGGGTTGCCCTCCTCTCCCACGCTCTACGTGACTTCCTTCCCGCTTCGATCGGAACGTACGGATGTCGACTCCTGTCAACACACATTTTCCAATTAGTCTCGTGTGTTCTTTCCTTTCTCGCTAACGGACGTGACGGCGTGCGAGCCGCCACCGGGACAAACAGTCCCAGTAGAATATTGATCTTTTTCCCCCGTCCTCTTCCTCCTCCTCCCCGGTACAGGAGCGGGATGCTGGGATTTATCGAGGCCTGAGGTCTCGCGTCGCCCCCTCAAGCTCAATGGGGAAAGCGGGGCCGTTTGTCTCAGTTTAATGAGGGCCGGCCGCGGGTCAATTAATGATTTGCCGGCGAGAAAAACAGAAATCCATGAGGATCTGTTGTGGTGGCGATGAGGGAAACGAGAGGGAACAGCGTCTAGCGATTTCCGACTTCGCCTGTGCGGACAATTGACGAGTATCCCGTCACGCTCAATATTGATCGACTTTCAGAAAGATTTAAATAACCGCCTCCGCTCTCTCGTCCCCGAAACACGTGCGGAGTGTGGGGAGACGGCGTTCTCTCCTACTGGACAAACGGTGTGGCGTTGTTACGGTGGTGGTGGTGGTGGTGGTGGTGGTGGTGGTGTGGTGGTGAGGATCCCAAGCGCAGGACAGCCATAGACTATCGGACACATAGAACTAAAGGAACTAGACAGGGAACACAATAACACGTTGCACTCGGAACCGTGTCCCAGGATGGAGGGATCCCTCACTCTGCGTTCCTTCTCCAGATTCCTTCCTTGTTAATGATGGGAGTCGTTTCTTGCCCTTTAGGGGCGGCGCTATAGGGCTGGGGGGGGGGTGGTGTCATAATCACATGACCCCATAGTCAGATGACCTGTAATGCCCTTAGAGACTGTAAATGTGATGAAGGGCTGAACAAATAAAATTGACTTGACTTGAGTTAGAAATACAAAACAAAGGCAAAAAGTACCAACCGACAGTAAATCATGAGATGTTTCATCAACGATCATCGATCATCGGTTGCTGAGCGTTAACAATAAAACACGAAGCCACAGGTTATTTTCGTGGTAATATCACTGCTAGGTCTCCGCCGTCCCTCCGTTGTGACGGCTCCCTTTTGTTTCCCCCCCCCCCCCCCCCCCCCCCCCCTGTTAGTTTTGTGCTTTTTTATTCATCATTTATTCGTATTATTTATATATTTATGTGGTAGGAAGCCATCCGTCTCTCTGCGGTCTGACAGGATTGTTTCGGGCCCGTCTCTCGCAGTCATCACTCATCTCCCGGGCGGAGACGACTTTGGCACAATTTGATATTTTTTGGGTGGGCGACGTCTCGTCCCTCCCTCACCCTCACCCTCACCCTCACCCTCCCTCACCCCCCGAGGGGTGAAGCAGCTCTCACGTCTTCAGGGATCCCATTAGAGTCCATTAGTCAGAATGACTCCGTATGTTTCTCTCCGGTTCAGGCCGTCTATTGTGTTCCGTGTGACCGGGGCTCTGCTGCAGCCCCCCACCCGGCGCCTGGCCACTCTGTAGCCCTGCTGGCGCCCCCCGGTGTGTGTCTCTACCTCCCCCTGACCGGAGGACTTTCTGTGTGCCATACGCCTCGCTTTGGTGTCTGGTGTCTGGTGTCTGGTGGCTTTCTTTTTCTGCAAAGCATCAAAGCGGTATCAGCGTCTTCCCCGCGCAGACGTGTGTGTGTGTGTGTGTGTGTGTCTCCGCCGTAACCAACGACACGACCCAACAACACCGGTCGCGGCCAGGAGGTCTGTTGCTTGTGTGAATGCGTATTTTCCAGGCGACGCCGGGATCTGCAATCCCTCAGCCTTGTGGGTGGGGGGGGGGGGGGGGGGGGGAGGAGGGCCCCCGTCTCGAAGGCTGTGATTTAGTCTGCGCGGGTCCACGGCATCCAGTTTTCCATAACCTTGTCCTACGTTGTTATGCTGTAAAATATGGATTAGATTGGATCGTGTGTGTGTGTGTGTGTGTGTGTGTGTGTGTGTGGCGGTTGCATTCCCCACTCCTGCCACTGGGTGTCTCTCTAGCTCCAAATGTCCAAACCTGGAGTCCTCAGCATGCAAACACAAAGGGCTTATTGGGAGAATGAATTAAACCATTAAAGGTAATCATGTTTGTGCTTTACTGCTCGTATACATCACGGCTTGAAATGTTATGACGCGTCTGCTCAGTGTCTCCCTTGCGTCTGTCCACGTTGTCCTCATCCGTCTTTGTTTTTAGTGTGATCTGTCTTCTGATTCTGCGCCTGTGCGTCCAAAGTGTTTGTGTGTGTTGTGTCACGGCGGCCATGTTTGGTGTTGCTGCTGCGTCCTCGACTTGTTCAGCGTTCCAGTTCTATCTCTTCTGCCTTCAGTCTTTAATCCCCCGCCGGTCCCACATAAAGTCTTATGTTTGTATTGCATCTGCACAGCACACATGTCACGGGCGTGGTGTGGGTGTGTGTGTGTGTGTGTGTGTGTGTGTGGTGCGTTCTGTGTGTGTGCTTTTGTTTCTGTGTGTGTGTGTTTGTTGTATAGTTTGTGTGTGTGTTTGTGTAATAGTTTGTGTGTGTGTTTGCTTCTGTGTGTGTGGTGTTGTGTATAGTTTGTGTGTGTTGTGTATGTGTATGTGTTCTGTTTTTGTCTTGTGTGTGTGTTTGTGTTAGTTTGTGTGTGTGTGTGTGTTTTGTGTTTGTGTGTTTGTGTCTGTTTGTCTGTGTGTGTGTTTGTTTGTGTGTTTGTTCTGTGTGTGTGTGTGTGTGTTGTCTGTGCACGCATGCTCTATGCAAGTGTATGTGCAAGTGTGCGTGTGTGGGCATGTGCAGCGTGTGTGTGTGTGTGTGCTGTGTGCGTGTGTGTGTGTGTGTGTGTGTCTGGGTGGACTAGTGAGGGTGTGATGGCTCCAGCGGTGGACAGGGCGGGCAGCAGGTGGACGAGGTAATGAGACCACCACTCTGGGAGTTGGGGGGTCGGGGGGGGGGACAGGTATACGCAGAGCGGAGCCATCTCTTCTCCTCCTTCCTCCTCCTCCTCTTCCTCCTCCTCCACCTCCTCCTCTCATTGTTTCAACCTCCTCTCTTTGTGCTCTGACTCTGGACTCAGCAGCTGGAGTGGCTTTAGGTGACTAGGCTGTTAGTGGCCACACACACACACACACACACACACACACACACACACACACACACACACACCATATCCATAACTGCACACACCACACACACACACACACACACACACACACACACACACACACACACACAACACACACACACACACACACACAAACACACACACAGACACACACACACACACAGACACAGACACACACACACACACACACACACACACACACACACACGCACACGCACACACACACACACACACACACACACACACACTCATTATTCTCTGTTCCATATCCCTGCTTGTGTTTATATTTGCGCATGCACTTAGAGGTACACATGTTCCACAATGTGCAAACACACGCTCTCTCACACACACACACGCACACACACACACAGGGCAGGATCTCTGAGATTCAGAACTTCACATCGCTGTGGCAACGCTAGCCCTTGTTCCATTTTGCGGTCGGTCACGCATGAAGACACAACAGACAGGATGTGTGTGTGTGTGGAGAGAGAGAGAGAGAGAGAGAGAGAGAGAGAGAGAGAGAGAGAGAGAGAGAGAGAGAGAGAGAGAGAGAGAGAGAGAGAGAGAGAGAGGAGAGAGAGAGGAGAGAGAGGGAGAGGAGGAGAGAGAGGAGCGTTAAGAGAAGGGTGGTGGAGGAGGAGGTGGAGGAGGAGGAGGAAGAGGAGGTGGGCAGGCTGAGGCCAGAGCAGTTTGGGTCAGGGAATCAGTGATGAAAACGGAGACAGAGACAGAAGACGGCCGAAGAGAGGACCGGTAGTTGTAGTCCAGCACACGGGTCCGTTTGAACGTACGGGATCGGGAAGAACGAGGAAAAAACAACGTTCCCCGAACAAAGCAGAGCGCTGAGAACTGAGATCTGTATACAAATAAACACTGAGCTGAATACTGAGCTAAGTACTGAGCCTGTACAAAACATTGCACAAAATAACAACGTCTCAAAGAAAATACACAACCTCAAGTACACACTAAACCCAAACAAACAAACACACTGAATAGGATGACATCTCTCGCTCTGTCTCTCTCTCTGCCTCCTCTCTCTCCCTCAATTACTCTCTCTCTGTCCCCT
>PIJE02003393.1:25221-40955 GCA_002895965.2 Coryphaenoides rupestris | reverse complement strand
AGTTTCACAATTCATTTTCACAATAGGCGCTTGTGTGTTTCTAAGCGGTTAAACAGTAAAAGGTGATGGGTCTTCACAACTTTCATGGAAACGTTTATCCGACCTTACCAATGCTTGTGTGGGCATGAGTACATCATAAGACAGTGGGGCAACATCGGTTTAGGCATCAAACACCAAGCGTTTAGTCGCGAGAGGCATGGATGTCCAAACTGCACTTATCTCGCGCTCAAACGCATTTTGCAGCCACGCACACAATAACCTCATAAGACGCTATTGCCCAATGATCCCTCTGTATGTATCTTGTGCTGGTGCACCTCTACTTGCTTCCCTACCGTTTTGGAGTTGGGGGGTTATTGCATTCGAGAGTAGTTCACAATTCATTTTCACAATAGGCGCTTGTGTGTTTCTAAGCGGTTAAACAGTAAAAGGTGATGGGTCTTCACAACTTTCATGGAAACGTTTATCCGACCTTACCAATGCTTGTGTGGGCATGAGTACATCATAAGACAGTGGGGCAACATCGGTTTAGGCATCAAACACCAAGCGTTTAGTCGCGAGAGGCATGGATGTCCAAACTGCACTTATCTCGCGCTCAAACGCATTTTGCAGCCACGCACACAATAACCTCATAAGACGCTATTGCCCAATGATCCCTCTGTATGTATCTTGTGCTGGTGCACCTCTACTTGCTTCCCTACCGTTTTGGAGTTGGGGGGTTATTGCATTCGAGAGTAGTTCACAATTCATTTTCACAATAGGCGCTTGTGTGTTTCTAAGCGGTTAAACAGTAAAAGGTGATGGGTCTTCACAACTTTCATGGAAACGTTTATCCGACCTTACCAATGCTTGTGTGGGCATGAGTACATCATAAGACAGTGGGGCAACATCGGTTTAGGCATCAAACACCAAGCGTTTAGTCGCGAGAGGCATGGATGTCCAAACTGCACTTATCTCGCGCTCAAACGCATTTTGCAGCCACGCACACAATAACCTCATAAGACGCTATTGCCCAATGATCCCTCTGTATGTATCTTGTGCTGGTGCACCTCTACTTGCTTCCCTACCGTTTTGGAGTTGGGGGGTTATTGCATTCGAGAGTAGTTCACAATTCATTTTCACAATAGGCGCTTGTGTGTTTCTAAGCGGTTAAACAGTAAAAGGTGATGGGTCTTCACAACTTTCATGGAAACGTTTATCCGACCTTACCAATGCTTGTGTGGGCATGAGTACATCATAAGACAGTGGGGCAACATCGGTTTAGGCATCAAACACCAAGCGTTTAGTCGCGAGAGGCATGGATGTCCAAACTGCACTTATCTCGCGCTCAAACGCATTTTGCAGCCACGCACACAATAACCTCATAAGACGCTATTGCCCAATGATCCCTCTGTATGTATCTTGTGCTGGTGCACCTCTACTTGCTTCCCTACCGTTTTGGAGTTGGGGGGTTATTGCATTCGAGAGTAGTTCACAATTCATTTTCACAATAGGCGCTTGTGTGTTTCTAAGCGGTAGGGAAGCAAGTAGAGGTGCACCAGCACAAGATACATACAGAGGGATCATTGGGCAATAGCGTCTTATGAGGTTATTGTGTGCGTGGCTGCAAAATGCGTTTGAGCGCGAGATAAGTGCAGTTTGGACATCCATGCCTCTCGCGACTAAACGCTTGGTGTTTGATGCCTAAACCGATGTTGCCCCACTGTCTTATGATGTACTCATGCCCACACAAGCATTGGTAAGGTCGGATAAACGTTTCCATGAAAGTTGTGAAGACCCATCACCTTTTACTGTTTAACCGCTTAGAAACACACAAGCGCCTATTGTGAAAATGAATTGTGAACTACTCTCGAATGCAATAACCCCCCAACTCCAAAACGGTAGGGAAGCAAGTAGAGGTGCACCAGCACAAGATACATACAGAGGGATCATTGGGCAATAGCGTCTTATGAGGTTATTGTGTGCGTGGCTGCAAAATGCGTTTGAGCGCGAGATAAGTGCAGTTTGGACATCCATGCCTCTCGCGACTAAACGCTTGGTGTTTGATGCCTAAACCGATGTTGCCCCACTGTCTTATGATGTACTCATGCCCACACAAGCATTGGTAAGGTCGGATAAACGTTTCCATGAAAGTTGTGAAGACCCATCACCTTTTACTGTTTAACCGCTTAGAAACACACAAGCGCCTATTGTGAAAATGAATTGTGAACTACTCTCGAATGCAATAACCCCCCAACTCCAAAACGGTAGGGAAGCAAGTAGAGGTGCACCAGCACAAGATACATACAGAGGGATCATTGGGCAATAGCGTCTTATGAGGTTATTGTGTGCGTGGCTGCAAAATGCGTTTGAGCGCGAGATAAGTGCAGTTTGGACATCCATGCCTCTCGCGACTAAACGCTTGGTGTTTGATGCCTAAACCGATGTTGCCCCACTGTCTTATGATGTACTCATGCCCACACAAGCATTGGTAAGGTCGGATAAACGTTTCCATGAAAGTTGTGAAGACCCATCACCTTTTACTGTTTAACCGCTTAGAAACACACAAGCGCCTATTGTGAAAATGAATTGTGAACTACTCTCGAATGCAATAACCCCCCAACTCCAAAACGGTAGGGAAGCAAGTAGAGGTGCACCAGCACAAGATACATACAGAGGGATCATTGGGCAATAGCGTCTTATGAGGTTATTGTGTGCGTGGCTGCAAAATGCGTTTGAGCGCGAGATAAGTGCAGTTTGGACATCCATGCCTCTCGCGACTAAACGCTTGGTGTTTGATGCCTAAACCGATGTTGCCCCACTGTCTTATGATGTACTCATGCCCACACAAGCATTGGTAAGGTCGGATAAACGTTTCCATGAAAGTTGTGAAGACCCATCACCTTTTACTGTTTAACCGCTTAGAAACACACAAGCGCCTATTGTGAAAATGAATTGTGAACTACTCTCGAATGCAATAACCCCCCAACTCCAAAACGGTAGGGAAGCAAGTAGAGGTGCACCAGCACAAGATACATACAGAGGGATCATTGGGCAATAGCGTCTTATGAGGTTATTGTGTGCGTGGCTGCAAAATGCGTTTGAGCGCGAGATAAGTGCAGTTTGGACATCCATGCCTCTCGCGACTAAACGCTTGGTGTTTGATGCCTAAACCGATGTTGCCCCACTGTCTTATGATGTACTCATGCCCACACAAGCATTGGTAAGGTCGGATAAACGTTTCCATGAAAGTTGTGAAGACCCATCACCTTTTACTGTTTAACCGCTTAGAAACACACAAGCGCCTATTGTGAAAATGAATTGTGAACTACTCTCGAATGCAATAACCCCCCAACTCCAAAACGGTAGGGAAGCAAGTAGAGGTGCACCAGCACAAGATACATACAGAGGGATCATTGGGCAATAGCGTCTTATGAGGTTATTGTGTGCGTGGCTGCAAAATGCGTTTGAGCGCGAGATAAGTGCAGTTTGGACATCCATGCCTCTCGCGACTAAACGCTTGGTGTTTGATGCCTAAACCGATGTTGCCCCACTGTCTTATGATGTACTCATGCCCACACAAGCATTGGTAAGGTCGGATAAACGTTTCCATGAAAGTTGTGAAGACCCATCACCTTTTACTGTTTAACCGCTTAGAAACACACAAGCGCCTATTGTGAAAATGAATTGTGAACTACTCTCGAATGCAATAACCCCCCAACTCCAAAACGGTAGGGAAGCAAGTAGAGGTGCACCAGCACAAGATACATACAGAGGGATCATTGGGCAATAGCGTCTTATGAGGTTATTGTGTGCGTGGCTGCAAAATGCGTTTGAGCGCGAGATAAGTGCAGTTTGGACATCCATGCCTCTCGCGACTAAACGCTTGGTGTTTGATGCCTAAACCGATGTTGCCCCACTGTCTTATGATGTACTCATGCCCACACAAGCATTGGTAAGGTCGGATAAACGTTTCCATGAAAGTTGTGAAGACCCATCACCTTTTACTGTTTAACCGCTTAGAAACACACAAGCGCCTATTGTGAAAATGAATTGTGAACTACTCTCGAATGCAATAACCCCCCAACTCCAAAACGGTAGGGAAGCAAGTAGAGGTGCACCAGCACAAGATACATACAGAGGGATCATTGGGCAATAGCGTCTTATGAGGTTATTGTGTGCGTGGCTGCAAAATGCGTTTGAGCGCGAGATAAGTGCAGTTTGGACATCCATGCCTCTCGCGACTAAACGCTTGGTGTTTGATGCCTAAACCGATGTTGCCCCACTGTCTTATGATGTACTCATGCCCACACAAGCATTGGTAAGGTCGGATAAACGTTTCCATGAAAGTTGTGAAGACCCATCACCTTTTACTGTTTAACCGCTTAGAAACACACAAGCGCCTATTGTGAAAATGAATTGTGAACTACTCTCGAATGCAATAACCCCCCAACTCCAAAACGGTAGGGAAGCAAGTAGAGGTGCACCAGCACAAGATACATACAGAGGGATCATTGGGCAATAGCGTCTTATGAGGTTATTGTGTGCGTGGCTGCAAAATGCGTTTGAGCGCGAGATAAGTGCAGTTTGGACATCCATGCCTCTCGCGACTAAACGCTTGGTGTTTGATGCCTAAACCGATGTTGCCCCACTGTCTTATGATGTACTCATGCCCACACAAGCATTGGTAAGGTCGGATAAACGTTTCCATGAAAGTTGTGAAGACCCATCACCTTTTACTGTTTAACCGCTTAGAAACACACAAGCGCCTATTGTGAAAATGAATTGTGAACTACTCTCGAATGCAATAACCCCCCAACTCCAAAACGGTAGGGAAGCAAGTAGAGGTGCACCAGCACAAGATACATACAGAGGGATCATTGGGCAATAGCGTCTTATGAGGTTATTGTGTGCGTGGCTGCAAAATGCGTTTGAGCGCGAGATAAGTGCAGTTTGGACATCCATGCCTCTCGCGACTAAACGCTTGGTGTTTGATGCCTAAACCGATGTTGCCCCACTGTCTTATGATGTACTCATGCCCACACAAGCATTGGTAAGGTCGGATAAACGTTTCCATGAAAGTTGTGAAGACCCATCACCTTTTACTGTTTAACCGCTTAGAAACACACAAGCGCCTATTGTGAAAATGAATTGTGAACTACTCTCGAATGCAATAACCCCCCAACTCCAAAACGGTAGGGAAGCAAGTAGAGGTGCACCAGCACAAGATACATACAGAGGGATCATTGGGCAATAGCGTCTTATGAGGTTATTGTGTGCGTGGCTGCAAAATGCGTTTGAGCGCGAGATAAGTGCAGTTTGGACATCCATGCCTCTCGCGACTAAACGCTTGGTGTTTGATGCCTAAACCGATGTTGCCCCACTGTCTTATGATGTACTCATGCCCACACAAGCATTGGTAAGGTCGGATAAACGTTTCCATGAAAGTTGTGAAGACCCATCACCTTTTACTGTTTAACCGCTTAGAAACACACAAGCGCCTATTGTGAAAATGAATTGTGAACTACTCTCGAATGCAATAACCCCCCAACTCCAAAACGGTAGGGAAGCAAGTAGAGGTGCACCAGCACAAGATACATACAGAGGGATCATTGGGCAATAGCGTCTTATGAGGTTATTGTGTGCGTGGCTGCAAAATGCGTTTGAGCGCGAGATAAGTGCAGTTTGGACATCCATGCCTCTCGCGACTAAACGCTTGGTGTTTGATGCCTAAACCGGCTGGTGCTCCAGTAAGTCAGACTGTCCTTGTTCCTGTACCTTCTTCTGAATGTTTTACACTACAACGTGCTGTAGTATGCAAGTATAGAGAACACAGCCTCACTGTCATGCCTTTTGTGTGTCAATTCTCAAACACACACACACACGAATCGTCGACATGGAGTGGCACATTCTTTTTTTTTTATTTCTCGCTTTTATTTTATTTTTCAGGTCTGGTATGCTGGAACAGGGAGTTGACCGGATTGTGGCCCAAGTGGTCGATCCTAAAATCAACCACACCTTCAGGCCACAGGTGGAGCGGGTGGTCCGGGAGTTCCTATCCCCGGGCAGCTATAGCGATGAGCCTCCCCTTCCGGTCCCCCCCCCTGCCGACGTTAAACCGGAAGGCAGCGCTCTGGAGCAAGGTTAGCACACAATGTCATTCTTATAGACCCCCTTTTCACAGATCGTCAATAGTAGGGCCTGTTCCTGTCAATTTAACGTTGGCTCGGTTTTATTGATGTCTATCGCAGCACCAGCATGGTCCACTGGTGCTAAATCGAACAGACCCATAGTTAATGGTATGAGCTACACCTTTGTATTTCCTGCTGTTAAAAGGGTCCATTCCAAGCCAGACGCCAAAGCCATACACATATTTTCCAATAGACTCTGTCCTTCTGCTGTGCTGAAGAAACTGTTCATTCACCTACCACCCCTGTTTGATTCCTTACTATAGGGTGAAGGGTTTCACGAGAGCACTGCCCTTGTGATGATTGCCACGACGGTCACATTACGACGATCATAACAACGTATTCATAACAATGACAATGTATTTCCGTGTTTCTCAGTCCCGTCGGCGGCCCCACCCATGGCGATGACCACAACAGTGGCGGCTCTGCCGGCGACGAATGACGCCATGTCTATCCTGGACACCATCACCACTCTGAACCAGGGGACCAGCACCTGGGCCGGCCCCAGCGGGGAGAAGGGCCACGGTTGCCCCGGTTCAGAGGAGCCCATGCAACCGGGGGAGCCGGGAGAGCAGGACGTGGTCATGGCAGAAGAGGGCGACCGCGGGCACCAGGATGGACAGACCCCAGACGAGGCGGAGGCGGACAAGCCGGCGCCAGAGGGCCGAGCCGCGGAAGTCAAGACAGAGGACACCGAGATGGAGTTCACCAGGGAGGAGGGAGGGGCGGAGGAGGTGAAGAGGACAATTAAGGAGGAGGAGGAGGAGGAGGAGGAGGAGATGGAGACAGAAGGGGAGAAGGAGAAGGGAGGAGGCCCGGAGCAGGCGGGCGAGGAGAACGACAAGACGGGAGGCAGAGCGGGGAAGCCCTCCGGCGAGAAGCAGGATACTGAGGACTTGTTGAAGTCTCCCAATCAGATGAGGCAGAAGGCGAGGGAGCGGCTGAAGGAAGGTGAGCAGTAGAGTCATGGTGTCGCCCATGCAAATCTCCATCCATTCACAATAACTCATTCAAGGACATTGATGAGGTCTTAAAAATGGCTGTCAATACAAATACTTATTTGTTCATAATTATGCCGTTTTATCGCATATTTATTGTAATTGAAAATATAATTCCAGTACTTTTAAAAAAATTGATCACACAGAAAGGACAACTACATTTACATTTAGGGCATTTGGCAGACACTTTTATCCAAAGCGACTTACAAAGAGTACATTTGTTGAAGGAGAGCAATATATCGCTGTGGTACATAAAGATAAGAATAGAGCAGGTTTCAAGCATTCATAATTGCAAGGTTAATAGAACGAGTTTCATAATTGCTAGGTAGCCTGCATACTAGCTGGGATAAGAGCAGAAGTGTCTAAGAACATACATTATGCTAAACAATGCAAAGTCCTATTAATATTGCCAAGACGTACAAACACGCAAGTTAGTGTGAGGGTGGGGGGCGGCGGGGGGGTTATGCAGAGTCAAGGTGAACTCTGAACAGGTGGGTCTTGAGTCTCTTGCTGAAGCTGGTGAGTGACTCTGCCGTCTTGACGTCAGCCGGGTGCTCATTCCACCACTGCAGAGCCAGAGCAGTGAAGAGTTGGGACTTGGCAGAGCGATATTTGGCTGTTCTTAGTGAAAGTGGTACCAGTCGTCCAGCCAAAGTTGCTGAGCAGAGCACTCGCACCTACGTGTTTATAGATATATTTGTATCCATATGCAGTACTTCATAGGTAGCCTTAGGGAGCAGGAGTGCAGTAATGGTACAACTTACTAGATGGCTATGGTGGTATCTATCTAACACGTCTTCACTGCCCCCCCCCCCCCGCCCCGCCAGAGTATTCTCTGGAGGACTCAGACCTGGAGGGCCTGAGCGACATCACGGTGAGCTCGGTGCACACCAGCGACCTCTCCTCCTTCGAGGAAGACAGCGACGAAGAGCAGCCGCCGTCCGAGTCCTCCGAGGAGGGCGAGCTTCCGTCTGACGGTCTGCAATTTCATTCTTTTGTTTACTTTCATTTTTGTGCCGCAATTCAAAAGGAAAGATGTGACTCTACAGGAAATCGTCCCTCCCCGAAATGACACCCTCACGTTTCCCTAGTACCGGGCCCCCGATAAATGATCTAGCGCCCGCGATTTCTGTGGAACTGCAACATATGGTGTACCTGGATCATACCACACAGTAAGATCGGTTGACGGACAGCCTCCTGTGCTCTAGTACCGCCCCCCCTGATATTGGCCGGTTTCTGTGGAACTGCACAAGGTAGAAGTCAAAAGGATTCGGGCGTCCGATTTGTTCTGATCTCTGAACACTTCTGAGGAAGCATACAGAGGCCTTGACTCTCCCTCCTCCCTCTGTCTCACTCCATCTAACACTGTCTTACTCAGAGTTAGTTGCTTTACTCTGTGCTGTGCGTGTGTCGGTGAAAATGCAAAGTCTAATTCATGAGGTTGAGTTCATTTGAGGTCTATATTGTATTCCATGTTTCTCTCCTCATCCCTTTCTCTCTCTCTCTCTCTCTCTCTCTCTCTCTCTCTCTCTCTCTCTTCTCTCTCTCGCCCTCTAAGCCATCTTTAAATTGTTTCTCCCTCTTCCTCTGTGGTACACAGGGACCACCCCCGCGCCAGAGATCTGCTTCGAGAGGGTCAACTCCGCGGGGGACCCCTACGGGAATTGCGGGAAAGACTCGAAGGGCTCCTTCGCCAAATGCGAGGCGAGGTGAGACGGCGGCTTTTTGGGCGGGAAAAACCGACGAACGTACGACGAAAGAACGCTGGCTGGCTGGCTGGCTGGCTGGCTGGCTGGCTGGCTGGCTCGTTCGTCTCGGCCATCATCGCCCGACATCCATCACATTAGTGCAATCAGAGACCCCCGATACGAAAATGCACTGGCTCACAACGTTGTTATTGCCTGCCGGCTAATTAGCTAATCAATCCATGCGATTGTTGTTGGCTAATTGTTCTGTCGTCCTCGGCCTTGAGTGGAGCTCTCTCTCTCATCAAGGCCTTCGCTAATTGATGTAATTGCTCTCATGAATGGAGCACTTAGCGAAGTTGTTCACCGCCTTTCGGCACGCGTGTTGTATGTTGATGTGATCCTGTACACATATGCATCTGGTTATATGTTTTTAATAGGTTCAAATAACACACACACACACACACACACACACACACACACACACACACACACACACACACACACACACACACACGACACAAGCACGATCTGTTCACACTTTTATGCATGCATGAATGTGTGTGTGTGTGTGTCTCTGTGTGTGTGTTGCTGTGTGTGTGTGTGTGTGTGTGCGTGTGTGTGTGTATGTGTGTGTGTGTGTGCCTGTGTGTGTGCATGTGTGCGTGTGTGTGTCTGTGTATGTGCGTGCCTGTGTGTGTGTGTGTATGTGTTTGTGTGTGTGCACGTGTGTGTGTGTGCACGTGTGTGTGTGTGTGTGTTCCTACACACAGGGACGCCAGGTGTGGTAAAATCCAGTGCCAGGGAGGGGCCACTCGCCCGGTCATCGGCACCAACGCCGTTTCCATAGAAACCAACATCCCTCTGCAGGAGGGGGGGCGTATCCTGTGTCGGGGGACCCACGTGTACCTGGGCGACGACATGCCCGACCCCGGACTGGTTCTGTCCGGAACCAAGTGTGGAGAGGGAATGGTGAGGGTTTACAATCACAATCACAATCACAATCAGAATCAGAATAGGTTTTATTGGCCCAGTATATTCACACAAACAGGGAATTTGTTTTGGCATAATTGGTCAAATTTAGACACAACCAAGGTGAAATTAAGCATAATACAACGTTTATAACTTTATATTCACTAACTCAAACCCTCATACATTTACATTTACATTTAGGGCATTTGGCAGACGCTTTTATCCAAAGTGACTTACAAAGAGTACATTTGTTGAAAGAGAGACAGCAATATATCACTGTGGTACATAAAGATAAGAATAGAGAAGGTTTCAATCATTCATAGTTACAAGGAACGAGTTTCATAATTGCTCGGTTGTCTGCATAATATCTGGGATAAGAGCAGAAGTGTCATTGGTTGATAAAGTATGACTTTAACTTATCTTAAAGGAGCTATGTAATGTAACACATTTACTGGACTAAATCTAAATAAAATGTACCATGATATGCCGTAAGAGATTAAGGAAACACGCTGGCTGACTTTGAAGGGTTTTTCCATTCTGGGCCGGAAAACGTCTGCACTCGTGTGTTGGCCCGGGTTCGTCACGATTCTCAGAGTCGTACGGGTTGCCAGATATGAAAGAAATTGGCACACAAACACAGACACAGGGTACCGTAGCCATGGAAGCAAGCAGACAAACTGGATCAACTGAGATGATACTGGATTCTACCCGACCTAAAAAGCCTCGTCCTCTTTCGAAAAAAGCTCAGTGTGACCTGAGCGGTGCTAAAACACGGTAAATCTTAGAGTCAGAGAGCTTGTTTTCTCAGTACGCTCGGCTTGACAAGCGTTCACGTTCGTTCAGCGTCCTCAACCCGGCACCGCGGTGGTGGAACGAGCTCCCGGCTGACGTCAGGACGGCAGAGTCGCTCACCAGCTTCCTCAAGAGACTCAAGAGTTCACCTGGACTCTGCATAACCTCATAGTCTCTCTCTCTCTCTCTCTCTCTCTGTCTGTCTGAACAGATGTGCCTGAATCGCCAGTGCCAGAACGTCAGCGAGTTTGGCGTCCACGAATGTTCCGGAAAGTGCAACGGCCGCGGGGTGAGTCGAAAAATTTCCTATTTCCTCGGATCAAAAGTTCTCGGTGCTATATTTGAGGTTTTGGTTTCCGCCGCCCCACCTATCAGCAACACGACATAAAACATTCTTATGCGACTCCTCGCCTGCTATCATTGTCGCGCTTCACCGTTTAAAGTACGATGCTAACCGCTGCCGTCGCGTATCGGTTGTTTGCGCTGTCGGAGCCGGCAGCAACAGTACTCGCGGTGTGAGTTATGGCGGCTGTACCCTCCGATCAATCTCCAGTGGCCCTCGGAGGGGAAATCAATTGGGCTAAACTGTGTTGTTTACGCCCCCCCCCCCCCCCACTTAAGGAGCTGTCCGTCATCGCCGGGCTGAACGGCAGTTCTGCAAAACCTTAACACGGACCGACTTAGCAGAGCGTTCTTTTAATCAGAATCAGAATCAGAATCAGAATCAGAAACAGCATCTCGGCGCGTAATCTTCCTTTAATTCTATCAGTCAAATGCAATCTTGTGGTTTATTTCCCCCGTGAAGTGTTCGTGTTGCTGTTTCTTTTACATGGAAATATCGCAAAATATCGATATTTTTGCAAATCTCTTTGTAAACCAAGTTTCACTGACGGGAAAGGACTTGCGAAGGGGAAATGCGCGGTGAACTCGGTGAAATGGCAGCGGGATGAGGGCAGGACCAAGGTGCTCGCTCAGACAAAACAAGTTCACCTTCCTCTTCAAATGTTCTGATCAATAATTGAACAGAGAGCGCTTTCATCTCGTATTTACTTTGTCCTTTAGTTCAGTGAAGGCTTCTCCTTCGCCCGCAGCCAAGTTTGCTTTTTACGACGGCCGCTGGTGAACTGTCGCATCTCGGAGATGAATGAAGCGTATGTTTTACATCTTTTAATCGAATTATCAAATCATAATCTCCTCCCCCCCCCCCCCCATTCATAATAGACTAATTCGCTCGGAGCGTTCGGTTCGGTACGACGGTAAAACAAAGTCACAGTCGGTATCCGCGACAACGAACGAAGATTATTATCCTCAAATCAACGTTGAAAATGTTTTCTCATTTTGTTTTGATCGCCCATTCGACAATTTCTGACTATTTTCTTTACAACTACACGCCCGAGATCAGCATTCCCCAAAGCACTTTGTAGGATAATACATATTTAATTCGTTGTGTAATAATATTCATAGCGTAATAGTATTCACAGTGTAATACTGCAGGCACAGGCGTCAGCTTCACTCTTGTTTGTTTGTTCGATCCACACTCAGAAACAATCCTCTGTGACTGAAATGAACAAATGGGGTTGAGAGAGATCGCTGGAGATATTTGATTGTACATTATTGGTTAAAACACAGTCAAGAATAAACGGTCCCTTATCTACACGCAGACTGCCTAACGATTCATAGCCAAGAGCAAAGGACTGTACGTTACCAGGGTATTAAAGGGGCCCTATATGTGACTAAAATGGCCGTTGTGACGAAGTGACATCACAAGTGGGAGTGTCGACCGAGATGTATGCCGACTAGATCGGTTTACCGGCTGGTACAGTCCACTGGGTGGTCTGATCTAGTCAGCATACATCCAGGTGGACACTCCCACTCGTGATGTCACCCAATTTTAGTCACGTGACAATTTTGAAACGGCTTGTTGTGGCTAATCACGTCCGCGCCTAGTGGCCCCTTTAACACGGTACGTGGAGGAATCAGATGGACGACGTGTGAGGGCCCTGCAGGTGAGAGGGCGGGGCCTCCGAAGTGACGAGCGCTGCCGTCGTGTTGTGTCCTCAGGTGTGCAACAACAAGATGAATTGCCACTGTGAGTCCCACTGGGCCCCGCCCCTCTGCCAGGGCCCCGGGTTCGGCGGCAGCGTCGACAGCGGCCCCATGAGAGTGGCAGGTAGGGGGCCCCGCCCACAGCTCGCGGGGACATACCCGGCGACCCAGCCCCAATATACTGTGTAGTATGTGTGTAGTATGTGTGTAGTATGTGGGTAGTATGTGGGTAGTATGTGCATAGGGTGCCTCCAAACCACAAGGTACTCGGAAAGGCCCTCGGACATCGGAGATAAGGAGGCAGAAGACAATAATGTGTTAAGAAATGTTTCCTGTTTTATTTATTCTTTTATTTATTATTGTAACTTTTCTATTGCTATTGTAGTTAAATTTATGGTCTCTTATATGAGCTCATTTGCATTATTTTCTGCTGATTTTCAAAGTGTGTGCATACATTTTAAAGGATAATGATGAAAATGATGTTAAAATTATTATTCTAATTCTAATGATTTATTTAAATGATTATAATAAACCTAACGATGTCCTCTCTCTCGACATTTTGTCATCGCATGCGAGTGATCAATCATTTCAAGACGACACCCACGCAATATAGTTCTGCAAGAATGCAATATGGAATCCTGGAAAAGCATTTAAAAATTGTATTAGCTGTACAATTTCATTTTGAATAATTGTAGATTTAATAATCATAGATGTAATAATCATGGATTAATGATCCTAGATTTAATAATCATAGATATTCACTGTGAGTTAGGGTTAGCGTTAGTTTTTGTTGTACATTTCATTACAAAAGGGTAAATGCCAGGTAAATGTATTAAACGTATTACTACTCCCGGTAAAAGTCATGTGGTAGGCATTTATTGTGCATTTTAAAATGGGTACCTGTAATCTAGCAATCTGATTGGTTCATAGCCGTGATATAATAACCATATACCACGGCTATGAGTCTAATTCCTTTTCACAATTGCTATCACTCCGCCTGTGAGGGGAAAACAAGCGACACACATCCACCAAACATCGGGCAACCAACGCTGTTTAGCTGAGATATAATAACCATATACCACGGCCTGTCATGAGCTATTGCTTAAATATACAACATGCATGATACTTTGTAATATGTAGGTGTTTATTGTGTTACATAAAATGAGCTCAACCCATTAGAAAGACAAATGTACATGTAAAACAAGATATCTTTCCCCCTCAGATCTTCAAAGTATAAGTGACATCATCAGTTAATTGACCAGATGTGGAGACTGTACTACACATCTCTAATTGATCTACTGTATACCCAGTAGATCCCCAGATGTCCTTGTTTCATCTGGTATCTATCAGTGATCTATGTCTGCTTCAGTGGGACATACAGTATGTGTGTTGGGATGTACTGGGTTGTTTTGGGATGTGTTGGGATGTGTTAAGGATGTGTTGGGATGTGTGGGATGTGTTGGGATGTGTGGGGTTTGTTAGGATGTTTTGGAATGTGTTGGGATGTGTGAGGATGTGTTAGGATGTGTTAGGATGTGTTGGGATGTGTTAGGATATGTTGGGATGTGTGGGATGTGTGGAAAGCGCATGTGGAACACACGCACACACACACACACACACACACACACACACAGCCGACCATCCTCCTCCTGACCAAACGATCACCAGGAGACCCCCTTCCGTCCATTTCACACACACTCACATGTGCACATTGCCCAGTCACACGGGTGCTCATGCACATGCACATTGCCCAGTCACACGGGTGCTCATGCACATACACACACACATGCTCACACACCAATAAGAACGATTATTTGCACACCGACACACAAATGGATGGGCACAATAAAAAAATATAGCCAGATATATATATCCAATTCATCCATGTGTGTACACGTGTGAACACACTTGTACCTTCAGATATATGCACACAATAATGCAGAACACTACACACATGCATAAGCCTATGTTAAGGTACAGACACACACATAAGATCACACACACATGCACTCAGACAAACACACGCATGCCCAAACTCACACTTATATGCGTACAAAAACATTCACATGACACACACACACACACACACACACACACACACACACACACACACACACACACACACACACACACACACACACTCATGCACTCCTCTGCGCTCACACAAAACACTTGGACTCCTTGGCTCCCTGGGAATACACTGTTTACACTACAGTGAGCCAAACACACACACACACACACACACACACATATACACATACACACACACACACACACACGCACACACACAGCACACTCACAACACATATACTGCATACCTATTAGTCATGTACTGTATATCTAATTGTACTACATACTTGATAACACTGCATTCTTGTTAGTGCCAAATACCTGCCTACCTCCTAGTACTGCATACCAATAGTACTGCATACTAACCTCCTGGTACTGCCTACCTCTGAGTACTACATACCCACAGTACTGCATACTAACCTCCTGGTACTGCCTACCTCCGAGTACTACATACCCACAGTACTGCATACTAACCTCCTGGTACTGCCTACCTCAGAGTACGACATACCCACAGTACTGCATACTAACCTCCTGGTACTGCCTACCTCCTAGTACTGCATACCAATAGTACTGCATACTAACCTCCTGGTACTGCCTACCTAGTACCTACCTAGGCAGGTTGCTGATTGCAGTACTACTACATAATACTGCATCCCTGCCTGTAGCGTTGCCGCAGCAACCCTGCATCGCTGCAGCATGCGGCGTGAAGGTCCTGCATGTGGAGGAGGAGGAAGAGGAGGAGGAGGAGGAGGAGGAGGAGGAAGAGGATAGTTTCCCGCGTGTGTGTGTGTGTGTGTGTGTGTGTGTGTGTGTGTGTGTGCGTGTGTGTGTCATTTCAGAGTTCAAGTTTCGGGTGTTATGTGTGTCATTTGTGTGTGTGTGTTGTGTGTGTGTGTGTGTGTGTGTGTGTGTGTGTGTGTGTGTGTGTGTGTGTGTGTGTGTGTGGGGGTGTGTGTGTGTGTGTGTGTGTGTGTGTGTGTGTGTGTGTGTGTGTGTGTGTGTGTGTG
>PIJE02003393.1:0-20000 GCA_002895965.2 Coryphaenoides rupestris | reverse complement strand
GATCAATACACTCAGGCTCATAGGGATACATGTTCTGGGGTCTCAGCACGGAGCCTGTTAGTTACAACTGGACGCGTTTCACTGTGTTGTCAAACCCAGTGAAACG
Organism: Coryphaenoides rupestris; assembly: GCA_002895965.2. Lineage (NCBI taxonomy): Eukaryota > Metazoa > Chordata > Actinopteri > Gadiformes > Macrouridae > Coryphaenoides > Coryphaenoides rupestris. Next base: position 19,894 of record PIJE02003393.1, on the reverse strand, counting down.
CGTCATTACAACGATGGGAAGGAGATTCAAGATTCAAAAAACGTTATTGTCGATCACATAGTGATAGAAAAGTATCCTAGGTTAGGGGCTCACAAAAATCGTACACCATAAAAAAAATACAAATTATCAAATAAAAGACATACACCATAAAAAATAAAAACAAATGAAACATACGTCATAAAATTTAAAAATTAAATAAAACATACACCATAAAATGTACAAAATTAAATAAAACATACACCATAAAAAACATACATCGTGGACTTCTGTGGAGCTCTTCTGCTCATAAACATTGTTCTAATGAAAATGTTATTTGTACAACCAAGAACCAATCATCAAACATCTCGGGTCTTGTGTTGTTCCGCTGGTCCGGGCTCTAGGACCCAGCGAAGCCTCGCCCGCCGCAGAAGCCGCTGCCGGCCGACCCGCTGGGCCGGAGGCGGTGTCGGCCGGGGCTCCGCCTCCCCGGAGGAGGAGTACCCCTCCCCATCCCCACCCCCACCGTGCCGAGACCGCCACCCAGCATCCCCCCGCCCAACAGGTGGGTCTGGAACACCGACTTCCCCCTCTACGTACAGGGCAGCCATTCTGAGATCTCGTCTTTTCTAACACACGGATCACCGCGCATGTGTGCAGTCAACCACGTTGTTGACGGGGGGAGTTCGATCGGAAAATGTTGGTTTCATGTCCGTGTGCTTTATACTTTTGTAATATGTGAAGTTCTCAATACAATTGTTGAAATAAAACAATTCAGAATGTCCCCCTGCGCCCCACCTGTAATACCACTGCGCCCCACCTGTAATACCACTGCGCCCCACCTGTAATACCACTGCGCCCCACCTGTAATACCACTGCGCCCCACCTGTAATACCACTGCGCCCCACTAGAGGGGTGCGCCACACAGTTGGAGAAATACTGGAGTAAAGTAATGACCAAAAATGTACTGAATTGTAGTGTGCCACAAGGGCTCATGCAGTTATGCAAGGTACGCCAAATTATATTGTATATATATAAAGTATACTCGGGTTATATTTAGCATTTTTAGTGTAGGTAGATCATTTTGGCTTGGTCATTTTAATAGTAGCTTGCAAGTTGAAAAAGTGTGGGCACCCCTGCTCTAGATTCTAGATTCTAGAATGCGGTCTGCCTACCTCTAGATTCCTCATTCTAGACTCCAGAATCTAGAGTGATGTCTGCCTACCTCTAGATTGTAGAGTCTAGAATGCGGTCTGCCTACCTCAGTCTGTCGGGGGAGGGGGGGGTGACACCTCATCCACGCTGTTACTGTTAACAACATGATCTGTTCTCCCCCGCCAGGTGCACCCCCCCGTTACCCCGCATCCCACCCAAGGCCCACAAGGTCTACCGGTGCAATGCCGTCTCGCTGGATTAGCGGACCCCCACCGTCCCCCACCTGCACCACCCACCCCACCCCCGAGCGACGACGAAGGGGAAGACGAGGAAGAACCACGTGGACACGACGTTTGATTTGCACTATTCTTTTTTACGAGACCCGACACCAGAACCTTCCAGAAAGGAAGGAAGGCGTGAGGTTCTCCGGTTTTCCGGTTTAAAAAGGGAAACAGGAACCGTCGGTCGTCAGGTCTCCTGGCGCTCCGCCCCTCACACGGCGTAGCTGACGTAGTCCTCACTCAGGTACCCCCCCCCCCACCCCACCCCAACCTTAACTTTAACTTAACTTATCTTTTCGTATTTATTATGAAGACTCAACCTCCCGTGCAGCCGGACGAACGCGAGGATTATGAGGCTTTTTTTCTATTCCTCACGAGAAACACTAAGAACTTTTTACATTGAATACACTTTCATATGACACTGTGGGTGCACCGCACACCGACCACAGAGCAGTTTTATAGAGGAGACAAATCTAATTTATTCCGTTTTTCATGCGATAGGAGCTCATGACTCGGGTTATTGCATCTCTTTGAAGTCTCGACGACGACGCAAGCGTTTTACAATGTAGGCCAACTCTCGACGCTCCAATACCTTCTTTTAAAACAGCAACACACTTTTTACATCCATGTCGACGCTGTGAGCTCGCAGGACCTTTTAATCGCAGAGGGCCCCGTCATGACTTCATCCTGGAAGGACATGAAAGTTTTCTATCGTGAACCTTTTTTTATATCACGCCTCGTCAAAAGATAGAAAGACTTGCGCATTACCTTATAAGAGGAATGTGCTCGGGAGAAAAGTTACCGTACTGATATTTTCACTTCATGACACAACGCCCGGGATATTTGCTGGAAACAAAACTCATGATGGACGAACACAGCCTGGCAGAGCAGACCTCCTCCTCCTCCTCCTCCTCCTCCTCCTCACCACCACACAGACAGACCTGAGAGGTTTGGCTTTTCCACAGGATTTACGGTAACACCAACTCAAGCAGACTCCGGCGCTGGTGGGGCTAACGCTAATTGCCGCGTTAACGCTGCTTGGCGCGCTATCGCTAACTCTTGACGCCGCCAAAGCGGGAATCATGACATCACCATGACGTCGCCCGGCGTTCCGTCTCCCGGGGTGAAGTCTGTGTTTTCCTTTCTCCGTCCTCGGAGTCCCAACGCGTCCAAACATTCCATTTGGATCGGATGATTTTGTGAGTCATCGTGGTGGGGCGGCAGTAGCTCAGGAGGTAAGAGCGGTTGTCTGGCAACTGGAAGGTTGCTGGTTCGATCCCAGGGCTCTCGCCTCCTAGCTAAGTGTGGAGGTGTCCCTGAGCAAGACACCACCTAACCCTAACTGCTCCTGATGTGTTGGTTGTTACCTTGCATGGTTGGCACCGCCGTCGGTGTATGAATGGGTGAATGTGAGGCAATACTGTAAAGCACTTTGGATAAAAGTGCGACATAAATGCAAACACACACACACACACACTCTCGTCTGTGTTTGAATGTATTTTGCGTTACCGTGGGCTTTGGGTGAGCAGGGCGAGGAGCAGAAGTCCAACTTCAACGTTTTATTTTTGTTGTTGCATTGATTACAGCCATCGGCCTCCACTGGAAACTCCACAGGTCTGCACTGTGTGTGTGTGTGTGTGTGTGTGTGTGCATGTGTGTGTGCATGATGTGTGTGTGTGTGTGTGTGTGTGTGTGTGTTCATCCTCATCCAGTGTCATTCCTCTTTGTTGTACTTTGTTCCAAATTAAATGTTGATTTCCATGAGGCGTTCAAAGGGCCGTTGTACAGTGTAAATATGATTCTCTTTTTTTTTACGAGTAGGATTTTCCACTCAAAGGAATAAAAAGAATGACAGGTGGGGGTATTACAGGTGGGCGCAGTGGTATTACAGGTGGGGCGCAGTGGTATTACAGGTGGGGCGCAGTGGTATTACAGGTGGGGCGCAGTGGTATTACAGGTGGGGCGCAGTGGTATTACAGGTGGGGCGCAGTGGTATTACAGGTGGGGCGCAGTGGTATTACAGGTGGGGCGCAGTGGTATTACAGGTGGGGCGCAGTGGTATTACAGGTGGGGCGCAGTGGTATTACAGGTGGGGCGCAGTGGTATTACAGGTGGGGCGCAGGGGGACATTCTGAATTGTTTTATTTCAACAATTGTATTGAGTAATACCACCGCGCCCCACCTGTAATACCACCGCGCCCCACCTGTAATACCACCGCGCCCCACCTGTAATACCACCGCGTCCCACCTGTAATACCACTGCACTTTGAGAAGTTTGAGAAATACTGGAGTAAGGTAATGACCAAAAATGTACTGAATTGTAGTGTGCCACAAGGGCTCATGCAGTTATGCAAGGTACGCCAAATTATATTGTATATATATATAAAGTATACTCGGGATATATTTAGCATTTTTAGTGCAGGTAGATCATTTTGGCTTGAAGAAGAAGAAGATCTTTATTGGTCCACACATATTGGTCATATTGGTCATTTTAAAAGTAGCTCGCAAGTTGGAAAAAATGTGGGCACCGCTGCTTTAAAGCGACTCATGGTTTTCCGATGGTATCAAGTAAAGTAAAGTAAAGGGTGATCTCATGTTAAACACACTTTCTGGTGTCGTCCTCTGAATCCATCTCTTCCAAGAGTTTGGTAAAAGGGAGGATTTTAAGTATGATGAAAACATGAAGGTTCTGGATGCTGTTGACAGTGCTTCGTTAGTTGATGCTGAATTAGCTGAATTTGCTAAAAGAATACGTGCTGCAATTAAGGTCGGTCAACTATCAAAGTCTCTCTCCCTCTCTCTCTCTCTCTCTCTCTCTCTCTATAGGCCTATATTATACATGTCTCTCTCTCTCTCTGGGTGGAGAGAGATGCCCTAGAGAGTGAGAGAGCTGGTAGTCAACACATACACCCATGAATACTCACCACTCATTCCTCCCCGTCCTCCCCCTCTGCCTCCCCCCCCTCCTGGCCTGGCGTCACCTCTCACATATCGACCACATTCTCCCGCCAGCAGGAGCAAACAGCGCCCTGAGCAGCCAGCGCTGGCCTCCATGTTTTCATAGAAGTTATAAATACTGGGCTGCTTGATTCACCAACCCCCCCGTGTCCTGACCACGGCGATCATATGGAAAGGGGGCGGGGCATTCTCTTCATTCCTGCCTGTCAGGTTCATGCGGGTCTGTGATTGGCTACCGGGTCACGGCATCGCAACGATACTCTGACAAAATACTGCAAAATGGTTCCTCCATCACGGGTTCATTAGGTTTACCGTCACCCTGATCGTTTATCGNCCTCTCGCAAGGATACATCCTGCAGAAGAGAACTTTGACTCAGTCGATAGCAAACAAGAGATCAGTGACCACGAGAATACACCACCACCGCCAGCAGCAGCACCACCACCACCACCACCACCACCACCAGCACCACCACCAGAGAGGCTGTCACATCCCCCGCATCCTGGGCACAACGCCGCCGCCGCCGCTGCTGCAGCTGCTATACACTTTCTGCGGCATGCACACACACACACACGCACACACATGCACACACACACACACACACACACACACATTTGACCCAAATGCATTTGTCGCTTCCTTTTCATGTTTCTCTCCTTCTCTCTCGTTCTGCGTATACATATGTATTGATTCAGACGGTATTGGCAGAGCTGGAATATCATATTTATGTTATATCTTGCACCATTTTTGTCCTTTTTTTCCACAGGGCCGGCCGGACCTTTGCAAAACTTTTTTTTTTTTCGTTCCCCATCCATAATTGTGAAATATAATGCCGATATCTTACCCAAAACAACCCGAGGAATAATTTTACTCACCGTAATCTAATATATGCCAAGCGTGAAACAAGCAGAACAAGTGAAGCTGTGCTCTTTCTAGCCAGCTTTTGTATTCCTTTTCAGCAGTTGGGGTGACTGGGAACTTCTCCAGTACTCACACTGGTCCCCCGTGCACCAGGAAGTACATAAAGCAGAGCATCTAGAGGGGGAGAGACAGAGAGAGAGAGGGAGAGTGAGAGGGATTGTAAGAGAGAGAAAGAGAGAGGGAAAGAAAGAAGAAGAAAGAGAGAGGAAGTGGGAGAGGGAGAGTGTTTTAGAGAGAGAGAGAGAGAGAGAGAGAGATGGAGAGAGAGGGAGTGAGATTGCGAGTGAGAGAGAGGGAGAAAGAGAAGGAGAGAGAGAAGAAAAGAGGAAGAGAGATGGAGCGAGATGGAGGGAGGGATGGAGAGAGAGATGGAGAGAGAGAGGAGAGAGAGAGGGATAGAGTGAGAGAGAGCGAGATAGAGAGAGAAGGAGAGAGAGAGAGAGATGGAGAGAGAGGGAGCGAGATTGCGAGTGAGAGAGAGGGAGAAAGAGAAGGAGAGAGAGAAGAAAAGAGGAAGAGAGACGGAGCGAGATGGAGAGAGAGATGGAGAGGGATGGAGTGAGAGAGCGAGATAGAGAGAGAAGGAGAGAGAGAGAGAGAGAGAGAGAGAGAAGAGAGAGGCAGGTGTAGATGTGAATGCTCCGGTGTCTCCTCCTCTGCTTGCTATTCATGCAAAAAAGCCCCAACAGGCCCAAACTGCGATGACATTTTACACATCCATCGTAACATCATACAGGTGCCTATGGGCTGTAATGCAATCGTAATGGGACACCATTAGGCCTCTGCTGTTATGGATAGGACGGTTTTATTCATTTCGGATTGATAGACCATTATATAAATATAATGTCATATACTCTATATCGAGTGTTAGGGTTAGGGTTGCATGGTTTGTTTCCCTTGATAATTAACGGAGCGAAGGGAGAATCTTTCATGTCTTGCAACTTTTACAGACATGACAAAAAACAATATATATATATTCAGTATATATCTATATACTGTATATGTATAGGTGTCGCATCTGTAGAGAAGCAGGTGTCTTCACTTGGCATCAGATGTCTGCCTGCCTGACCCCGTGTCTAGCTCCTTTAAAAGTCATACCTAGCCTGTGTGATATGCTCATTAATTTCCTCGCAGGGCGCGACCTACGCCATCGCAGAACGCCGGCCTCTGCGCGGACCTGTCACTTCCCCCAGCGCCGCGCTACACGGTCGAATACCGCGCGTTCTCACTCGCTCGGATGAAAAATCAGACCATAATCAGACCGTCGTTTTGCATCTGTTTTCCCCCGGCAGACAGTAATGGAGATAATATGGACTTGTGTAAAATGGACGATGAGAAAAACTAATTCTTCTTCTTCTATGGTCATGTTTGTTCATCCGGAGGCTTTCATTCTGTTTCATTGCTTGGCAAAACACAGCACTATTCAATTCAAGAAAGCTTTATTGGCACGAATGTTATAGCAACATTATTGCCAAAGTCACATACAGACAAACATGAAATAGAAATAATAATAATAATAATAATAATAATAATAACAATAATAATAATAATTATAACAATAATAATAACAATAATAATAATAATAATAATAATAATAAAACAACAAATACTATGACTACTACTACTACTACTACTACTACTACTACTAATAATAATAAGACGGCTCTAATAATAAATACGCCAAATGAATCTGTTCTGATCTGTGCTGAAAATGGGCCAGCAAATTAGACGTCCTCTAACCTCGTCGAGAGAAGTGGAGGTTTTCCGAAGTGGGTTTCAAATCAAAAGAAACCCTCCTTTGCGTTCTTTGTGAAGGTGTACTCCATGGAATCCACTCGAATAATGTGCACGTCATTTCCATGCTTGGTCATTTCCATAACTCTGTCTCCTGCTTGTCCAGCGAGAGAACCAAACTGAAACCAGAGCACTGCTTTGTATATGCATTTGACTAACAATCCATATTTGCATCCCATGTGAGGAAAAAAAACCCCAAAAAACAACAGCCCTCAACTGCCCGTGTGAAAAGGTCAGGGGAAAAATTACCTCTATCTTAACTGGAAACACGGAAGAACTTGTGCTGTTATTGTTTGAGACATCAATGGCCGACATCCGACACAATCTAAAGACCTTGGTGACCGCATCCATATCGTTTATCATCACTTCTACATGAGTATGTTCTTAAACAAGCGGGATCAACGCTATATATAAGCGCACACCTCCTGACACGCACGGCCTCGTGTGTGTGTGTGTGTGTGTGTGTGTTCAGAAATCAGAATGATTACTTTTTTCAAAACGGAAAATAAACCTTTCATTTCATCCCTACGCCGGCCTATTTTGTCCTGATTCCTGTCTTTCCCCGCATATGTTTCCTGCCGCAGACACGGGCAAGCCACGCTGGGATTGCAGTGTCTGCTTCCACCACGGAAATGAGGTGATATTGGTATAATGGGAGAGTATGTCCGGGCACACACAGCACGCCCACTCCTGAGCTTTTTATAGGCTAATAAGACAACCGCTGGTCTGCCGCGCCGCTGTGAGTTGCGCTCCGCAGCGATATCCGGGAGAAAATCGACACGTTCGACAGCGTCAAGCCTTAATGATAGCGTTTTTTTTGGCTTGTGCGAGGACGTCAACACTTTTTTGCGATTTTTCGTATTGGGAAAATATCAGGGGAAAAAAGTATGTTGTTGTTTGACTTGTTTTATAGTTGAGTTCAAAGAAGACACAAATAGCCCGAGCATTGTGGTGGACTTTTTTGTAAGACTGTAAGACTGGAGATATGCACGCAGATATCCAATATGTCTGTTAGTTTGCCAAAAACATTTTGGGCATAACTCACCAAATTATTAATGGAGAAACGCAGTCCCCACTAAACAATCCCAACCCGGTTCCCCATTCGGGGATCTAGTTTGATCTCGCTGATCACGTGACTCACACGTTCAGTTGGCGTAGCAACACCGCATTCATTACCTATAGCCCCCCGCTAATAAGCTGGTTGCTCGTGTTTACCTGACAACAAACATCGCACTCTCTGACAATTTTGTGAGTGTGAGTGTGTTTGCTTCCTCCCTCAGTGATTGTACTACCGGGCCTAAGGAGAGGAAAGGGGAGAGAGAGAGAGAGAGAGAGAGAGAGTGGAGTGGGGGGCAGGGGGGGGGGGGTGGAGGAGGATGAGGAGGAGAAGGAGGAGGAGGGGGAGGGTCTGCAAACACTTGAGTATTATTTCTGTCCAGGAGCTGCCAGCGTTCTGCAGCGGCAGATCGAGGCCGTGATTAATAAAAACGGGCCGAACATGTTCCCGCCCCCCAACCCCCCGCCCTCCAGTCTATTCTCACCTTTGACTTCCTCACCGCCGTTTCCTTCCTTCCCTTCCTTCCTTCCTCCTCTCCTCCTCCTCCTCCTCCTCTACACTCGCAGCGTCTGCCGCTCTGTCAACATGTCGCCTTAATCTCGTTCTCTCCTTCCAAAAAAGAAAGAAAAGAGAAAGAGAGAAAACGCCGCTGTCACTGCCTTCCTCCCCTTCCCTATCTCTCCACGCGTGCCCCACCTACGTGCACCAATACAGTATATCCCTTTTTTTGTTCTTTCTCTTTCTTCCTCCTCTTCCTTTTTGCCCTGCTCCTCTCTCTCTCTCTCTCTCTCTCTCTCTCTCTCTCTCACACTCTCTTTCTCTCTCACACTCTCACTCTCTCTTTCTCTCTCACACTCTCACTCTCTCTTTCTCTCTTTCTCTCTCACACTCTCTCTCTCTCTCTCACACTCACATATTCCCAAACAGGAAGTCCTCCCATGGACTAATCACATGCCTGTAACACCCAGCTCTGTCTGTCTGAGAGGCATCCAGTGTTGCTTAACACACACGCAACATGGATGGAGAGCAAACAGGCAGGGTAGAGGGAGCACTCCGGTGTCGGCAGACCAGTTTTCACGTCCTACAGAGCAAACAGAAACAAATATACAGAAACCGAGGCACCGCAACGGAACCCGTGAGTAACAATAGACGTGTTGGTTTTAGTTGACGACGTGTTTAGCTGAATTTAGTTGAGCAGAATCTCGATCTCCCTCAATTTCAATTTGATTCAAAGAGCTGTCTTGTAATCTGAGATGTACATGCATACATGTGTTTTGTATTTAATTTGTATGTGTGATGAAGTAATTGTGTACAAAGAAATGTGCATACAAAATGACAGCAAAATGAAAGTTACAATGTGAGTTCCTCAGAGATAATGATATATTATAACTACTTAATTAGAGGAACAGATTTATGGAGTACATTCAAGAGTCTGATGCTGAGAATTTAAGATAAGATAAGATAGAACTTTATTAATTATTAAGGAAATTCTTGTGCCAGGTTGCATAGCAATACAATAAAACAATAGAGAAATAAACAGTATAATAATAAAATAATATAACAGATTTACAAAAGTCCTATAAAAATACCTTTAAAAATATAGGGGAAGGATAAAAATATAGGCAAGATCAGGTATTCAGTCCGCGAAAACAATTTGGCAACAATTGAAGTGTAATAAAACTAATAATAATAATGGTAAGGGGAAGTATTGCACATGGTAAAAAGAATATTAAGAATATTGCACACAATGTTGAAATGTAGCATGGTAATATAGCAAGGATAATATTGAGAAGAAGTGTGCAGCTACTTGAGTAAACCATATTAGTTTAGTACGAGTACTAAAATGAATATTAAGAGCTCGACCGACCGGTCGCATGTTGTGTGTTGAGGTTGAGTGCTCACCTGCAGGTGCCTCAGGTATGTTGTGCCACCTGACGCCTCTACCTGTTAGTCTGGGATTTAGGGGGGGAGGTGTCGCAACGCCCCCCCCCGCCCGAGCCAAGCCAACGCCGGCCCTGCCACGCTTATCCCCCACATGGAGGTCTCTTTCAACTGTTACTTAACCACCTGGCCTCGGGACAAACAAACTGTAGAATAACGCTCTCTCGCTCTCTCTCGCTCTCTCTCTCTCATGCTCTCTCTCTCTCATGCTTTCTCTCTCATGCTCTCTCTCTCTCTCTCTCTCTCTCTCTCTCTCTCTTCCTCATTTCAATTGAATGAATGTAAATTAAAAGGGATTTATTAAACAGGAAAACAATACAATAAAAACCTGAAAATGTATAAACAATGGAAAAGTAATTGAATAAAATAATCTAATCTTAAAACAGCAGTGTTACTATTATGAATTGTGAATTAGGATCGCCACATATCATTAATAGTCCCTCCCTCTCCCCCCCCCCCCCCCAGGAGTGTTAATAAGAAGAATAAGCTGATCCTGAATATGCAAGTCAACGTAACGGGTGCGAGGAGCCACCCCAGCGGGCACACCGCCCCGACCCCCACTTTGCGCACCCCCGGCTCGGGCTCCAGCACCCCCCCGCCCGCACCCGGGCTCGGGCACCGGCACCCCCGCAGCCCCCTTCACCCTGCCCGGCACGCCCACCCTTCATGGAGGAACACAGCTCCCTGAAGAGTGGGTGATCTGCTGGAGGGATGGAGAGATACTTGGATGGATGGATGGATGGATAGATAGATGGATGGATGGATGGATGGATGGATGGATGGTGGAGGGAGGTGGCATTTGATAATCACATTGATACATTTGATATGATAATACTGATACTTCTAATAATAGCCACCAATAGTAATACCAGAGATACTGCTCTGGTGTAATACTACTAATAGTGAGTGTGTGTGCATGGATGTGACGAAGTGTGCAGTGCATATGACTGTGTGTTAACTCTGTTCACATCTCTCTCTTTCTCTTTCTCTCTCTTTCTCTTTCTCTTTCTCTCTTGCTCTTGCTCTCCCTCTCTTTCTCTTTCTCTAGATAATTCTGGGCACCGTGGTTCCCCACAAACCATGAGGAGAGACATCGGCCTTGCAGTCACACACAGGTTGGTTAGCCTATCTTAGTCTAGCCTGGCCTGGCCTAGCCTAGCCTAGCAGCTGAGACGACTCGTTGTTAAACTCGCACAGGATTCTAACGGCTTCCCCTGCATCGAGAACATCGAGAACATAGAGAACAACGTGCAATATTACTTCTCACTACTACTTCTCAATACCATTGCCAACTTGTTTTGGTTACTGAATATCTTACCTATATTTTTCCTTAGGCTTATTCAGTGTAAATTTGTACATTTATTTTATTGTTTTATTCTATTGTTTATTACTCTATTGTTTATTCTTCTATTGCTATGCTTATGTTGTTTATTTTAACCCGAGGGGAGACATTGGCGCACGCAATCAGTTTGGTTAGCATTGCTTAGCCCAGCTTTAGGAGAGACATGGGCCTAGCCTAGCCTAGGCCTCGCAGTAACACGTGTCGCTGAGGATGGCTTTAGCCCAGCCTAGCCTAGGAGTTGTTTAGCCTAGTCTAGCCTTCCAGGAAATATTTACACTGTGGAGTCACACACACACACACACACACACACACAGGTCGTCGAACTAGCTTTAGCCGAGCCTTGCAGCTAAAGATGCTAATAACATCCCTCTCCACATTATCAAACCTGCCTTTCGTCAATTAATTTTTAAACCAAATCGGTGTCTTGGTGATGTCCTTATTGACGGTGTGGGTGGTGCCTCTCCACATTATCAAACCTCCCTTTCGTCAATTAATTTTTAAACCAAATCGGTGTCTTGGTGATGTCCTTATTGACGGTGTGGGTGGTGTTCCTCTAGGTTCTCCACCAGGTCGTGGCTGTCCCAGACGTGTCAGGTGTGTCAGAAGAACATGATGTTCGGGGTCAAGTGTAAACATTGTCGGTGAGTCGCTCCACCGCCATTTTATCATTTCACGGTGGCGAATATTTTACAAATCTTACGACTATTCTACTGCTGATCTAGTATAAATGTAACCACCGTTGTACTACTTAACCATGTTATTTTACTACAATTGAACTACTGATATTTATTGCTCATGACATTCATAGTTTTAATAAGATAAGATAGAACTTTATTAATCCCGAAGGAAATTCTTGTGCCAGGTTGCATAGCAATACAGTACAATAAAACAATAGTGAAATCGACAGAATAATAAAACTAACAGATTTACAAATATACAATGTACAATGTCAATATAAACACTCTTGTGTTGTGTTTTCTTCAGGTTAAAGTGCCACAATAAGTGCACAAAGGAAGCGCCATCATGCCGAATCACCTTCCTTCCAAGTACGCCTCTCTCCAGATCCTTCCGTGTTATTTGTATATTATTAACAATGGCTTTATGTATGTCTCCTTCACGGCACTGTGGCTAAGATATGACGATATCTTCCTCCATGTTCCTGTTGCCTCTAGTCACCAAGATCCGGAGGACCGAGTCTGTTCCGTCAGACATCAACAACCCAGTGGACCGACCGGCTGAAGCTCCACAGTTTGGGACGCTGCCCAAGGCCCTGACCAAGAAGGTAGCAACACACCACTGCCCGTTTCACTGGTTACACTGGTTGCACTGGTTGTATTTTTCTAAAGAAAGTGTGTGTGTCTGGTTGGAAAAGTTCACACAAACACTTAAAGGTCCTGTATGTAAGAATAATGAATCCATTCAGGGACTACATGTAGGATTTAACAGCACAAATCACTTTAAATTGCCAGTTAGGTCACTGGTGGCAAACACACGGGATGTGTTTCACGGGAATTGAACTGTAGGCCAACAGTGGGCCTTGTTAATTTACTCACCATGAGTTCATAGTTCGGATAGGGGCGTGATGCAAAGTTGATCTTGGTTGAATGTTCTTTAGTGAGGTGCCATGGCCTGTCCAAACCCACTATCAACATGTACATGATTTCACCGTGTATCCCCTTGAATGAGGACGGGAAGTCCCTTTGTGGGAATAAAGAAAAAAGAAAAAGACAACAAAACAATGACGGGTTGTGGTGGTGCAACAAACCCAAAAGTACAACATGATCCAAATTGACCAACATCTACAAAGGTAGGCCTACAAATGACGTCATACTCACCCTTGTGGGAGGTGACATGTGAACGGGTACACATGCGTCCCGGGCGGCAACTTGGACGAGATGGCAGCTGCGAGGGAGACAGACAGACAAGACAGTGTGGGATGAAGACAGAGGATTAAAAAAAAATACATTCTACACAATGATGACAACAACTGCTGATTCACATTAAAATCGTGACATACTCGTGCAGAGTTATGGTGTGAAAATTTACATTACCATTTATTACTATTTTAGCACAGTCGAGTGGATGACAAGCTCAAACTGCTGGTTTGTTCACCATCCAGCAGTTATCAAAATAGGAACGAATGACACTAGTACTCCCGTGGAGTGAGTTTGAGAATAAATCAGGTAGATACAATATATCATAGGCTTTTATTGGATATATGTTTGTTGTGATAGATAACTAATAAGATATAATATATAATTAGGCCAACTAATAGTGTAGATTCTAGAATATTAATAAATAATAAAGTACTCAAACCAAGAGAGAGTAACTACCAATAAATTGCAGCTCCCTAGCTTACTTATTTGATTTATAGTCCGCGCTGTTTAAATATGGACATCCCTAATGAAATTAAAGAATCCTCGAACTCATTCAATTCGGAGATAAATATTAAGTATCAATTCATATTATTATTCTATTCTTAATTACTTTATTCCTCAAATCTCTCCTATATAAAATGCTTAAAGTGGTTCTAGTGTGTTGTATAACCTAGACACCGCAATGGGCTAGCATTGCTCTCTAGCAAGCTAACTTGGCGGCAGCTTTTGGTGTGGGGCCGTGAGGTTGGGTCATGGTGAGCATATGGGCAGTTATTGAGGACTTGATAACTGTACTAGCCCTCAGAGAGGCCACTCCAAAGACAGCATGGAAGACTGAATCGAGCACTAGCGCCGCGCACGTGAGTGTGTCCGTAGGTTGACGCGGGGTCATGCTGAAAGTGGCTCCAAGACCTCGAGGTAATATATTAAGCTAAAACTGTGTGTTGAGTGTAGATTATCAGTGCATTATTGAGTTTATCATCTCTGTGGTCTCTGAAGGAGTCAGTTGAGTAGATAACACCTCGAAACGAAACCACTCAGATAACTAATAGTTCTAATCATAATGAAACCTTGTACACATTTAAAAAAGCTATGAACTATCTATATTTTTTAAGTATCCACGCTTACATGTCACTTCGTTCCTTTTTCCCACGAAATCCGACCCGACTCAAATAAGAGAAATCAGCCCAAAAGCTGTTCTACACAACAGAGAGAGTCGGGGAAGCTCTCATGTTTTAACTTCAACCACAACCTGCTCACAAACTGGCAATTTAAAGCGATTTGTGCTGTAAAATCCTACATGTAGTCCCTGAACGGATTCATTATTCTTACATACAGGACCTTTAAGTTAGAGTGCTTTTAGAGTTAATCTATCTATAATTAGAGGAGTGTGTATGTAGTGTATGTAGCGTGTGTGTGTATGTGTGAGTGTGTGTGTGTTGTATGTGTGTAGTGTGTGTGTGTGTGTAGTGTACAGTATCTCACAAAAGTGAGTACACCCCTCACATTTTTGTAAATATTTTATTAAATCTATTCATGGGACAACACTGAAGAAATGACACTTTGATACAATGTATGTATGTGTGTGTGTGTGTGTGAGTTGTGTGTGTTGTCTGTGTGTGTGTGTGATGTGTGTGTGTGATGTGTGTGTACCACCATTACTCTACCACCATTGCTCTCTCTCTCCTGTGTGTGTATGTGTGTGTTTCTACATCTCCACACCCAGAAGACACACGCTCGTGCCGTGTACCTGACACCTACACATTGGCTGAGGAAAACTGTTCCAAGCTTAGGGCACACCCACCCTACCTTATCCCCAACCACTCTTCCTCCTCCCCTCGTTCCCCCGCCCCTGGTGTTCCCAGGTGGACCTCGAGGTAGCTATAAGTGCTCTCACCACCCAGTTGCCACTGCCCGGGTCTCAGGGTGTGACCGCCCACTGCAGACGCCCTCACCCAAGGGAGTACCTCCGGTCTCGTTACAGGAATCGTGTCGTGTGTGTTACCTCGTTCTCTCACGGTCTGGGGCTCACCGCGTGAACGCCTTGAGTTGGGTGCGGACTCTCTTATCTAAAAGGACATAACACTGTGCATGGCCCAAAGATGTGACACTATAATCTCTCATGCTAGACATATTTAATGAAATTAAATGTCATTGAATAATGAAATTCATGAATTATTAAATAACTTTTCCAATACTTCAATTCATTATTACATAAATACATATTTAATTGTATATACATAATGTCAAATAACTACAAAAAATATATATCATTGAATTAATTAATGTAAATGCAGAAAACCTGCCAGACAAACCAGCATGCCAATGCAGAATAGCAGAGTCCCGTAGGGCAGAGTTCCCGGGCTGCCGTGTTAAACAGCAACCTGAGCCAGGTGTGTTACCTGCGAGGTGTGTCCTTCACCACCAGCTGGTGAAGAGAGAGAGAGACAGACAGAGAGCGAGAGAGAGAGAGAGAGAGAGAGGGGATACTAGCACAGTAGTAGACATGCATGTGACTTCACTCTTATAATACTGCTACTAATACTAATACTAATACACTCTTGCATTACTGTTGAACGCACAGCAACGCTCCCACTACTCCTTTTTGCTTCAATTTCACATTAACACGTCTAACATTTCTAATCTTCTCTAACACCCACTACTCCTTTTTGCTTCAATTTCACATTAACACGTCTAACATTTCTAATCTTCTCTAACACTTCCCCCGCCTCTCTCTCTCTCTCTCTCTGTCTCTCTCTGTGTCTCTCTCTCTCCTTCTCGCTGTCCTTTTGTCTGTCTCTCTCTCTGTTGTCTTTTGGGACAAAGCTGCCTGCTACTTCCAGCACAGACAACAGTTTATCTTCCCTGGTGAGTTGCTGTTGGCTACCTGGAGATTACCTGCAAATATTTACTTGGATGAGTACCTGTGTACTACATGCACCGTACTGCATGCATAGTACCTGGGTATTACCTACATACTGTTTGTATTTGACCTCTGTTGTACATGCATATTACGATCTGCATATTACCTTTGGCAGTAGTATATGCATGTACTGTACCTGCATAACTAACTAACTACCTGGATATCACCTGGGTGGTGTCTCTCTCATCTCACCTGTGCGCGCTCTGAGTTCAGTTTCACATTAATTAGTGTGGAATGAGTTGGAGAGAGTGGAGGAGGAAGCATTTTGTTTCCCACACTCATCTGGAGCGTGCAGGGTTTTTCTTTTTGCTGTTTCGATTTGTGTCAAGGGTGTTGGTCTCCTGAAAGATATCCGGAGGTCTTTTCTTATTCTTATTAACCGTTTAAAATGGAACCCGCCGCGCTCGGCCATTTTTTTCCTAATATGGGAGAGCAGAGCACTGCTGCTTCGCATGTGAGTCATGAAACAATTTGCTGCTGCTACATCAACTCCCGTTTCCCGTGAAACAAGTTGCAGCGTTTACGGAATCTGCCCGCGTCCCGGAGCAATGGAGAGCCAGAATCCTTGGTCAACTGGTTACACTTCCATCTCCATCTCCAGTCTGGCATCTTGCCTCCGCTCTAACCCATTCCCGTGGGGTGGGGGGAGGAGGGGTGTGGGGGGGGGTCGGGATTCGATTTTTCCCTCAACCAATCACTAGAGACCAACGATGCGTAGCCATGCCAACACACTGGTTTTGAGAGCGGAGCGAAGTGAAAATAAACTGATGTCGGTGGGCGATGCGTCTATGTAAAACACATTTGTTGATCAATCATATCAGAAGTCAGTGTTATTCTTCAGCAGCTTAAGGGAAAGAGAGCCCATTAAGTGAAAGTTTCCAAGATGTCCGGGTAATTCTCCCATGTAAGACCGAGTGTTTATTCTGGGAAGATTTGTGAAACTATTCGAAAGAAATGACAATTGGAGCCGTTGTCAAGCTGTTGACAAGCTGTTGGAGTTAGACCCGCCTGTGGGGTGCTGATTGGCTAATCTTTATTCCCCCCCACAACGCCGATTGGATAATCACTTCTTCAACGGCTGTTTCATGTCACCATGCCAGAGCAGAATCAGCCAACTCCGAGGTTTCAATGGTCTGGAGTCTGGACCGAGACTAAATCTGAGCTGTCGTCAACAATTTGACAGTGGCGCTGGTCCCGCCCATGTCGCTGATTGGCTAATCGTTAGACCCGCTCCCCCCCCGCGGCACTCATTGAATTTCCCGGACCAATGATGAATATGGTCCGAGCATGGCGCTTCCTCTTTAATCCATCCTCATTAATGTCAGTGAACGCATGTTTTTATTAATTTAATTAATAAAAATGTCCCATTCTGGTCCCCACAGATGTGTCGAGTCCTGTTAGTTTACACTCCGAGCTCCCTGCCGACACTGTGTAAGTCATCCCATTGAACCTGGGTTTTTTTATTTACGTTTTTTATATAATCAGGTAAATAAACATATTTTCCAAGAGTAATCTGTCGGCCAAGTAGGCAGCATTATAAAACAATAATCACAATGACAACAATCTGTAAAAAGTTAATGATCAAGGAAGTTGATCGGTGAGCTTTGGCTGCAGATTACTGTTGAACACAGGATGGGGTCACACAACCCTTTCTACTGTAAATATTGTATTCTACTGTAGATTCTACTGCCATTCCTCTAATGGCAACCTGTGAAGCTCTGGTGAACTCCATGCCCAAGAGGGTTAAAGGCTGTTCCATACTGCGCGAGACGCGAGAACTTTGTTCTCGCACCTAGGGCTGCGAGAACAAGAACAAAGTTCTCGCTGCCCTGGACATTTCATACTCCGCGAGAAACTCCTCAAACGGCCCCGCCCACAGCAGGAAACTTCTGCACTGGCGGAAAGCGCATTAACCACGCCCACTTCAAATTGACCAATCACACAATAGTTCTCGGACAAGACGCGAGAACAAAGTTCGGCCCGGCTGATGTGTCGAGAACATCTTGCGAGAACACCTGACCTAGGTCTGCGAGAACAAAATGACGTCATTTTGTGGGCGGGGCCCTAGGTGCGAGAACTTTGTTCTCGCGTCTCGCGGAGTATGGAACAGCCTTTGAGGCAGTGCTGAAAATAATGGTGGCCACACAAAATATTGACACTTTGGGCACAATTTGGACATTTTCACATAGGGGTGTACTCACTTTTGTTGCCAGCGGTTTAGACATTAATGGCTGTGTGTTGAGTTTTTTTGAAGGGACAGCAAATATTTTTTTGAAGGGACAGCAAAAATTAAACAAGCTGTACAGTCACTACTTTACATTGTATCAAAGTGTCATTTCTTCAGTGTTGTCCCATGAAATTATATAATAAAATATTTGCAGAAATGTGAGGGGTGTACTCACTTTTGTGAGATACTGTGTGTATATATATATATATATATATATATATATATAGATAGACTGAAATTTGTATCAAAAAGAATAAAACAATATACTGGAGGGCCCCTGTCACCCTCTTACACAATAAATAGCCGACTTTAAACAAACATGAAGAAAATAATGTTCTCTTAAGTATGATACTCCATGCAAACCTCATTTAACCACATAGTAAAAGTATCACAGTATTATATGGTATATATATATAGGGGCCCTATATGGTTTCTTTTCACGGGGTGGGGGGGCCCCAATCCCTGGCGCCGCTCCTAGTAGTAGTATTTGTTGTTGTGGTTGTTGTTGTTGTCGCTACCTTGTTCGTTCTCCAGGATCATGGTCTTAGAGTTGAAGTAGACGACCTTCGCGCTGTGGCTGCGCCGGTGCTTCCCGGAGCCGCTGGACCAGGCGACGCGCGCCCAGCCGCGCAGCGTCAGCGACACGGAGTTGAGGGCGCAGCTCTGGGTGAGCTGGAAGGAGACCCGACCCTCCAGCCGCTCCCCGCCGCTGTACGAGACCTGACCCTCCGGCGCGTTGACGTCGATGCACAGGTCCTTGATGGTTTCCCCGAACATGGTCGACCTGACGACGCGTTCGATAAAGTCGAAACAAAACAAATCAAATCTAACAACAAGTTGGTGCGCAGGGTCTGCACTGGAAGACGGTTTGGCGTTGAGGTTGTGGGCGGGGCGGGGCGGGGCGAGGACTCAGGGGGGCGGAGCTCTCCGCGGCCCGATGTGAACCTTACTTACTTTCTCCCAGACGCACTTTATTATGCTATATAATGAGATTTATCATGTGCAATACTTCCTCTTACCATTATTATTATTATCATTATTATTATTATTATGATTATTATTACTATTATTGCCGTTTTATTACACTTCAATTATTGCCAAATAGTTTATGACGTCCATAACCAGCTGGTGGAAGACGACGATGAAGAGGTAATAATAATAATAATAATCATAATAGTAATAATAAGACTTGGTGGTGGTGTGTTTCTACAGAAGAGCTTCAGTTGTGTTGTGTTTGACCTTTTGTGTCTTTGTGTTCATGACAACATGAGGTGATATGAGTGCAGTTCATCAGAGGTATTCAACATGGATGCCGTTCGCCCGCGGTGCCGTTTGTGTTTGTGGTCCAACAGTTTAACCCTGCGGGTGTCAACAGCAGATTCAAGTGCAGATACGTCTTCCTGGGAGTGTGTAACGATGGTGTCACCTAGTGGCTGTCTGCTCT
>PIJE02003392.1:10131-40956 GCA_002895965.2 Coryphaenoides rupestris | reverse complement strand
TTTTAGCTGGACATCATTTTGGAGGTTGATAACCTCCATCTCCACAGGATTGACACAGAACAGTTCAGCCATCTGTCCTGAAATCTCACCTATGTCCACATTCACGAAGTGCTGGAACCTTTGGTTTTTTACTTTCTGCATGTAAAATGACAGTTTAGCTTTGAACGCCTTAACAGCACTGATCATATCATCCATCCATCCATCCATTATCGTCCGGGGTCGGGTCGCGGTGGCAGCCGGCTAAGCAGGGCCCCCCAGGCTTCCTTCTCCCCCCCAGGAGGAACTAGAGAGTGTGGCTGATCATATCACATATTTTTTATGTTTGCCTTGTAACTGTAGGTTCAAGTGATTCAGTTTTACATCTGTCAGGAACGCGAGCTCAAGTAGCCATTCAGCATCGGACAACAGGGTGATGTCCTCCTCCCTTGACTCCATGAAAGCCTTGATTTAACTCTGCAAGGAAAGGAAGCGCTGTAGTATCTTACACCTGCTTAGCCACCTGATTTCAGTGTGGAGAAGGAGAACCCCATATTCAGCAGAACATTCCTCCAGGAACAGCTTGGAGCTCCTGTGTTGCTTGGCCTTCGCTTGAATGGAGCTGATAATCTTAACAGGTGTCATGACATGAGCAAATCCCTAAACCTTTGCGCATATAGTCTGTTGATGAATGTACAATGATAGTTCAGAAATGTAGGAAAGTCCGGGTCCGCTTTGCAGTGTGCAATGCATCCTGAGCTGGTGCTCCGTCAGTTGTTACAGACACTAGCTTTTCAACAGGGAACTTTTTTTCCACAAGTATTCCTTCACAGCGTTGTAAATATCCACTCCTCTGGTGGATATTACGTTAGACCACCAGATTTCAATGCACCATTCATCCTCGCAGTTGATGCTTCCTTTGATGGCTTAGGAGCCGTCCTCTCCAGTTGCCTCCTGATGGTAAGATTGCCAGTGTTTGCCAGTAAGACACTTTCACACTCCCAGCTGAACTATCCAGCACACCAGTTGGAGTTTCTCGCTCTTAAGTGGGCGGTCTGTTTAACCATTGGCTAAAAGGGCGATGTTTCACTGTCTGGACAGACAATAATCCATTGACATACATCTTGACTAAGCCTAGGTTAGATGCATGCGAATAAAGATTGGTTTCAAAGCTTGCAGCATACAGTTTTGACCTGAACTATGTCCCTGGTGCAAAGAATGTGATTGCTGATGTACTAAGTAGGGAGACATTTGTCAAGTCATACATAGGTCACCATCTTGTAACTGAGCTTTATGCCTTGTTACTGAACCAAGTAAGTGGAATGGTGGATAGGACAGTACAAGATGAATTTAGGTGTACTACTAACTGCCAGTTAGTGGTTGATCAGACCGAGGAGGAAGCTGTTGTCCCCTGCCTCCTCCTCAGGGGTTCCTCTCTTCACATGACGTCTCTGCTGTGTCAGATGCGCACAACTCTGGAGGTGTCAGCCAAGTGAGAGGCACGAGACAAGCTATTCCCTAGCTTGCTGGTGTCAACCAGAATGCCTCGATACGAAGGCGTGAACTGGTTAGTCAGCAAGAGCAGGATGATGTCTTGGGCAGAGTTTTCTTTTACATCCAGTGTCACAGGAGGCCCACTAGGCGTGAACATTAGAGCTGTGAATCTTCACTGGCCTTACGATTCGATTACGATTCAGCTGTCCACGATTAGGTTAAATTCTACGATGCATCTCGATGTAGCTCAATAATATATTACATCCTCAATTTTCTAATTTGTATTACTGCACATGGCTACTTTTTCATCAATTAATACAAGTAGAAAGTTCTTAAATCTGAATGTCAACATACATTTACATTAAATGTAATTGTAAATCAAAATAAATACATAGTATAGGCTTAGCCTACCTACATTTGTGTGATAATTCTTTTTTTTTTCCCATTCTCAAAAACAAAACATACTTCTGCACCCGAGCTGTAATCGACAAAACAAATTTTCTTTTCACATAGCAGCTCTAAGACAGGGCTCTTCCTGAATGTGGCAAACATCACAAATGTGACTCTGAGTCTGAACACAGCAGACAACAGGACTGCATATAGAAATGCAGTAATGTCTTCAGTAAACATTAAATTGTAAACAAAAATAAATATAGGCCTAGCCTCCTCATCTCTTCTCCTCCTTTCCTTTCCTCCTCCTCTCCCTCTCCTCTCAATCATGACTCTTGGAGTCTGAACGACAGGAGTGCATACTAAAAATAATAGAAATAAAATACAAAATGCTGTCAAATGTCTGAAGGAAACATTAAATTGAAAACAAAAATAAATAGTCGGCCTAGCCTCATTCCTTCTCTCTCTCCCCCTCCCTGTCTCTTCCCCTCCTCCTCTCCTACCTTCCTCTCTCCTCCTATGAAATATGGCAAGTACAAAATTGGCCCTGCTCAGCATTTAGGAATTTTCAGGTTCTTCTGTAAGAACATGGCCTGGTGACCGTGGGCACTTTGAGTGCTCGCTATGATGCGATGTTTAATGTGTGAGCGAATTTAGCCACTTGAGCTGCGACTATCATGTTAGATGCATTATCTGTCCCCAGCACTACAGCTTTATCTTTTAGCTGCCATTGCACCACGACATTAGACAGTAGCTCTGCAAGATGAGCACCCGTGTGTTGCTCATCTAATGTAATGTGCGGTTACTGTTTCATACGAGTCCGTCGCAACGGAGGTGGGCGGCAACGTTGACAGTGTCTCCTCAATTCGTGGCTTACACACGGTACACGCGGAATGTGTCTTGTCTAGTTCGTGCTTCCCAGGGACTTCATAGAATCCGAAATGTGCCCAAATGTCCGCCTTCAAAAAACTGGGCGCGTTTTTATCACCCGCTGCCACCGGACAATACTGCTTTCCTCCGCCATATCTCCCGTAGTGTTGGCCTAGAATGTCGCAGCCACAATTCAATGCGACATTGCATTATTTAACGTTACAACTTTATTGTCCAGCCGAGGCTGGAAAATCAACAGTCAACGTCTCTCTCTCTCTTTTTTTTTTACATCAATGTTATTAGGCTATAATAGATTATGTTCTGTCACTGCATCGATGCAGAATCGTCCACGGCCACATCGCGATGCATCTTAGAATCGAGAAATTTCATGCTGGTGTGTCTTGTGGTGTGATGAAACTGTTGACACTGGCCTAAGCTCTCCATCAAGGACGGCATGTTGTACAAGGTGAAGAGAGACAGACAAATTAACATGACAATTCACCAGTTTGTTGTTCTGGACTCCCAGAAGTCCTCCATGGCCTCCATGACTCAGTTGGTCATCAGGGGAAGGCTCACACACTTTCTCTTGCCAGGCAGAGGTTCTTTTGGATTTGGATTTTCAAAAAAAAAATTCCTGTTGTGGCTATGGGCACCCCGCCCTTGGTGACCGACGTGACTGTGGTCCCACATGCTGTGTGTGAGGTCTTGAATACCTCAGATTCCTCAGTACATGCGGCACAGTTGCCTTCCCCTGGGCCCTCTGCTGGATGTGTGGTGACCCAGGATGCACCCTCCCAACCCTCAGCGGGCGACGCTCAACTAGTGCCCTCCCCTGAACATGCAACAGACATACAGCCAGGTGCACTCACGCAGGCCCATGTATTTTGCGCACAGCCCCCTCCACTTTGCACTAGGGCAGGTAGACCTGTAAAACCCCCAATTTGACTAATTTCCGAAATGAACGAACAGATTGTGAATGACTCAGTGTCAACAGTTGATTCTTTGTTTTCTTTTGTGAGAAACATGTTTTCTGGGTAGATTGCTGAAGGTATTTTTTTTTGCACTAGTACTTACTTGCGGTATCTTAGTTATCCCTGTTATAGAGCAATATTTATAAGATGAGAGGTGTACACAGCATCTTTTTTGTCTATGTTGGGAAGGGGATTGGCCAATCTCTTGCTGACTTAATTCCAAGTGGAAAGTTTCTAACTGACTTAACCTGGGTGTATGGAACACACTGTAGTTGGAAAGGTTCATGTTAAATCCTTCTCTTTTAAATGTGTACCTGTATTGAGTAGTAATAGCAAATGGTTATGGGTAATCCTCAAAGCGATGGAGGATTTGTCACCAGGTAACGTCTGTGAATGTCCGTGGACAAAATAACTCACTTGAAAAGCACATAAAAGTGGAACTGGGTTTATTTGGTTGCATATTATGTCTTAGACTACATTTTCCATGTTTTATTAACTTTTTAATTACATTTTAATTTTTTTTATGTTTTATTGCCAGTAAAAATCTCTCCAGTATAGCTAGCTAACATTAACATGGTGCCGTCTTTCTAGACGGAGCATGTGCTGTTTGTCCACCAGAGATGACCTACTCCAGTGTCCTTTGTTATAAATGCAGGTATGTCAGAGTATATCACTCTATAGAGTGTGGAACCAGCTATTCCCTAGCTTGCTGGTGTCAACCAGAATGCCTCGATACGAAGGAGTGAACTGGTTAGTCAGCAAGAGCAGGATGATGTCTTGGGCAGAGTTTTCTTTTACATCCAGTGTCACAGGAGGCCCACTAGGCGTGAACATTAGAGCTGTGAATCTTCACTGGCCTTACGATTCGATTACGATTCAGCTGTCCACGATTAGATTCAATTCTACGATGCATCTCGATGTAGCTCAATAATATATTACATCCTCAATTTTCTAATTTGTATTACTGCACATGGCTAGCTTTTCATCAATTAATACAAGTAGAAAGTTCTTAAATCTGAATGTCAACATACATTTACATTAAATGTAATTGTAAATCAAAATAAATACATAGTATAGGCTTAGCCTACCTACATTTGTGATTATTATTTTTTTTCCCATTCTCAAAAACAAAACATACTTCTGCACCCGAGCTGTAATCGACAAAACAAATTTTCTTTTCACATAGCAGCTCTAAGACAGGGCTCTTCCTGAATGTGGCAAACATCACAAATGTGACTCTGAGTCTGAACACAGCAGACAACAGGACTGCATATAGAAATGCAGTAATGTCTTCAGTAAACATTAAATTGTAAACAAAAATAAATATAGGCCTAGCCTCCTCATCTCTTCTCCTCCTTTCCTTTCCTCCTCCTCTCCCTCTCCTCTCAATCATGACTCTTGGAGTCTGAACGACAGGAGTGCATACTAAAAATAATAGAAATAAAATACAAAATGCTGTCAAATGTCTGAAGGAAACATTAAATTAAAAACAAAAATAAATAGTCGGCCTAGCCTCATTTCCTTCTCTCCTCCTCATCTCCTCCCTTCCTGTCTCCTCCCCTCCTCCTCTCCTACCTTCCTCTCTCCTCCTATAAAATATGGCAAGTACAAAATTGGCCCTGCTCAGCATTTAGGAATTTTCAGGTTCTTCTGTAAGAACATGGCCTAGTGACTGTGGCCACTTTGAGTGCTCGCTATGATGCGATATTTAATGTATGAGCGAATTTTGCGACTTGAGCTGCGACTATCATGTTCCCCAGCACTACAGCTTTATCTTTTAGCTGCCATTGCACAACGACATTAGACAGTAGCTCTGCAAGATGAGCACCCGTATGTTGCTCATCTAATGTAATGTGCGGTTACTGTTACATACAAGTCCGTCGCAACGGAGGTGGGCGGCAACGTTGACAGTGTCTCCTCAATTCGTGGCTTACACACGGTATACGCGGAATGTGTCTTGTCTAGTTCGTGCTTCCCAGGGACTTCATAGAATCCGAAATGTGCCCAAATGTCCGCCTTCAAAAAACTGGGCGCGTTTTTATCACCCGCTGCCACCGGACAGTACTGCTTTCCTCCGCCATATCTCCCGTAGTGTTGGCCTAGAATGTCGCAGCCACAATTCAATGCGACATTGCATTATTTAACGTTACAACTTTATTGTCCAGCCGAGGCTGGAAAATCAACAGTCAACGTCTCTCGCTCTCTTTTTTTTACATCAATGTTATTAGGCTATAATAGATTATGTTCTGTCACTGCATCGATGTTTAGAATCAAGAAATTTCATGCTGGTGTGTCTTGTGGTGTGATGAAACTGTTGAGACACTGGCCTAAGCTCTCCATCAAGGACGGCATGTTGTACAAGGTGAAGAGAGACAGACAAATTAACATGACAATTCACCAGTTTGTTGTTCTGGACTCCCAGAAGTCCTCCATGGCCTCCATGACACAGTTGGTCATCAGGGGAAGGCTCACACACTTTCTCTTGCCAGGCAGAGGTTCTTTTGGATTTGGATTTTATAAAAAAAATATTTCCTGTTGTGGCTATGGGCACCCCGCCCTTGGTGACCGACGTGACTGTGGTCCCACATGCTGTGTGTGAGGTCTTGAATACCTCAGATTCCTCAGTACATGCGGCACAGTTGCCTTCCCCTGGGCCCTCTGCTGGATGTGTGGTGTCCCAGGATGCACCCTCCCAACCCTCAGCGGGAGACGCTCAACTAGTGCCCTCCCCTGAACATGCAACAGACATACAGCCAGGTGCACTCACGCAGGCCCATGTATTTTGCGCACAGCCCCCTCCACTTTGCACTAGGGCAGGTAGACCTGTAAAACCCCCAATTTGACTAATTTCCGAAATTAACGAACAGATTGTGAATGACTCAGTGTCAACAGTTGATTCTTTGTTTTCTTTTGTGAGAAACATGTTTTCTGGGTAGATTGCTGAAGGTATTTTTTTTTGCACTAGTACTTACTTGCGGTATCTTAGTTATCCCTGTTATAGAGCAATATTTATAATATGAGAGGTGTACACAGCATCTTTTTGTCTATGTTGGGAAGGGGATTGGCCCAATCTCTTGCTGACTTAATTCCAAGTGGAAAGTTTCTAACTGACTTAACCTGGGTGTATGGAACACTCTGTAGTTGTAAAGGTTCATGTTAAATCCTTCTCTTTTAAATGTGTACCTGTATTGAGTAGTAATAGCAAATGGTTATGGGTAATCCTCAAAGCGATGGAGGATTTGTCACCAGGTAACGTCTGTGAATGTCCGTGGACAAAATAACTCACTTGAAAAGCACATAAAAGTGGAACTGGGTTTATTTGGTTGCATATTATGTCTTAGACTACATTTTCCATGTTTTATTAACTTTTTAATTACATTTTAATTTTTTTTATGTTTTATTGCCAGTAAAAATCTCTCCAGTATAGCTAGCTAACATTAACATGGTGCCGTCTTTCTAGACGGAGCATGTGCTGTTTGTCCACCAGAGATGACCTACTCCAGTGTCCTTTGTTATAAATGCAGGTATGTCAGAGTATATCACTCTATAGAGTGTGGTAATATTTTGAATATACAGATTAGGTATATTTTCTGTGGTTTGCTTACCTTCTGTGTCTTGTAATGTGATTGTTACATAATTGTAACTTAATTGTAACATAATTGTTATTATAAAATGTTGAATATAAAAAAAAGGTAACACTACGGTGTGAGAAATTTGTATATTTTCTGCATTTCCTCCTTGTACATTTAAGAGAGGGACGGTTTCTGTTATGTTTCAGGAATTGTATTTACATGAATGTAAACCCATTATACAATCAATGTTTCAATGTATTGTGAAGAGTATAGATTTTCAAAAATGTAAACCTAAGGTAATCCTAAAAGCGCTGGAGGATTTGCCACCAGACCAGTCTGTCCACCAGAGATGACCATTCTACTCCATTGTCCGTTGTTATAAATGCAGATGTGGAATAAACAAGCCTGACCAGCTCGTGGAGATTTATTTAGACAGAAGGTATATCAGAGAGGTCACATCTGCACAATAGAGTGGACAGGCCTCGCTCTGAATGGCAAAGAGTCTCAGGAGAGGCCGGTCACAGTTAATCAGTCTCTGGTATTGTTATGCAAGGTATTTGTGTCCTCTGCCCCGTACACATCTTTGGTTCGCTTTCTTACTTTGTTACTGAAAAGGAATGTGCTTCACCTCTAGATCTGTTAATTTTTTCCTGGGTTGTTTTTGAAAGCTGCACAGAGCTTTTTCTAATAACTATAGTTATTTTGGCAATCAGGAAGCTATCAACTAACTGTTAATCCAAAAACCACTTCTCGGTTCCAAAAATGTGCGGCCGAACCAAAAAGACCCAGAAATGTAGGACCTGGAACCGACCCGAACCCGACTATTATTTGAGAAATGCCATACCAAACCCGGTCAAAAGACGGGCTTGATCGCCCGATCACAGTTAACGTTAATTTACAAATTGTCAAAACTTTGTATCATACTGTGTACCGTTGCACCCCTACATTACATTATTACTGAAACTTTATCCTTTAACTTAGCTTTACTGGCTGCTTGTAAGACATTGAAAGCATATTTATCTTAGGCCTACCTAGTGTTTGCCTATTTATTTAAAGCTGCGTTCTTTTTTTCATAGTACAATGTGTGTCGTGCTCCACAATGGAATGGTGTGTTGCAATATTTTACTCAATAAGGGAGACGGGACAGCCAGAGTCAACCTCCTGCAGATATCCTGGACCTCCCTGTCTGGTGTATGAGAGATTTTTTTGAAATGCTGTGACCCTCCTGTACTCTGCCTTTCCTGGAGATGTAATATTTGAGACAGACCAGAGGGGTTGAGGAATAGGGATGGGAAGCTCTGAATCTGCTTCTGCATCAACAAATGCAGGATTTTCTGTACCATTATAAGTGACTTTAATATATATTTTTTTGTGCCTTCCAATAAAAAAATCCTGTGCTACAAGTATATAGAACCTGGACTTCAAACTGCATCTTACCTCTATTGTAGCAAATATGGATGCAGGTTTCCCTATTTATTTGCTATGTTTACTAGCCAGGAGATGCGCCGCCGAAAGGTCACAATGTCAATGTCAATCAACGAGAGGTTGCGGAAGTAGGGGGGAAAACTCAACATTGGCATGTAGAGAATTGGGGTAAATGCTTTCTCAAACATGGTGACTGCCAGCCATGTCTATTCTAAGCTTCTCCTCATCACAAATTTACATTTCTCACCATGAATATGTTTACTCCTCGGGCAAAACAGAACGGCATACTTTTTTTTGCACATTAATTGGGCTTTTCCTGTTCATGGAAAATTCCATTATTTCACCTGTAGAGGTGGTTTTCGCCGAAGACTACACCAGGCTGTAAATTCAATACTGAACTTGTCTCCTCCGGAACATAAACAGAGAACTTTGGTGGTGATTTAACATAAATAAGAATTGGTTGAGCGGCGTCTTGAAACATTCCCTTGTTATGAGGCATAAAAAAATAACAACTGAGGATTAGTCTAGTAGGGATGTCAATGGTCCAACTCGATCGATTTCTTGGTCATTAAGGAATTCGCTGAATCATGTGGAATTTGACTCGATCGAGGAACGTTGGTATCAAATATAAATATACATTTTGAAGAAACTGTTACAGTCATCCTTGAATTGGTATCCATGCGAGGCAAATATTTGCTCGCCGCAGCAATGAAAACATTGATACCAGAAGCTTTAATTACATATTTTTAGGGAGATGCCACGCTCCAGTATTTCTTGCATGTCAATTTCTTGGTGTGAAAATAAATATTTAATTGAACATGCATTTATATTTTCTGTCATAGGCAAAATGTTATTGTTTTTGGTTCATTAATCATCATGATCATCAATGATCGTTAACGTTTTCTATGATTGAGTATGAAGAAAATTCCAACCCGACTAATCAGGTCACATTATATTAATATGATCAACTCCGGCTGGTTCACCAACTGGAGGAGATACATTATATGGCCAAAAGTCAGTGGACACCTGAGGTCAGGCACTGATGTTGGTCGAGAAGGCCTGGCTCGCAATCAGTGTTCTAATTCCTCCCAAAGGTGTTCAATGGGGTTGAGGTCAGGGCTCTGTGCAGGCCAATCGAGTTCCTCCACACCAAACTCGTCTAACCATGTCTTTATGGACCTTGCTTTGTGCACAGGGGCACAGTCATGCTGGGACAGCAAAAGGCCTTCCCCAAACTGTTGCCACAAAGGCCAATTGGCTAAGATGTCTTCATATCCTGTAGCATTAAGCATACCCTTCACTAGAACTAAGGGGCCTAGCCCAAACCCTGTGAAACAGCCCCAGATCATTATCCCTCCTCCACCAAACTTTATGGTCGGCACGATGCATTCCAGAAGGTAACGTTCTCCTGGCATCTGCCAAACCCAGATTCGTCCATCAGACTGCCAGATAGTGACGAGTGATTCATCACTCCAAAGAACACGTTTCCACTGCTCCAGAGTCCAGTTGCGGCGCGCAACTGACGCTTGGCATTGCGCATGGTGATGTGAGGCTTGTGTGCAGCTGATCGGCCATGGAAACCCATTCCATGAAGCTCCCGACGCACAGTTCTTGTGCTGATGGTGCTTCCAGAGGCAGTTTGGTACTCTGTAGTGAGTGACTACAGCAGAATGACAGGCGATTGTTTACGCACTACGTGCTTCAGCATTTCGTCGGCCCCGCTCTGTGTGTTCTTGGCCGAGCGTTGTTGCTCCTAGGCGCTTCCACTTTCACATAATAGCACTTACGGTTGACCGGGGCACATCTCAGTAGGGCAGAAATATCACAAACTGACTTGTGGCAAAGATGGCATCCTATGACAGTGCCGCATTCAAAAGTCACTGAGCCCCTCTACGAACCATTCTGAATTGTAAATGTTTGTCTGTGGAGATTTCAGGCTATGTGCTTGATTTTATTTGCACCTGTTAGCAATGGGGTGTGGCCTGAAAACCACCTGAACTCAATAATTAGTAGGGGTGTCCACTGACTTTTGGCCATATAGTGTATCTTAACACTGTTAAAGGCTTGCTAACATTCGAAAATAAATTGATTGGGAGGGGAAAGATTTGTGCTACAAATTTCCCTGTGTGCGAACTGCTCTTTCCCGTAGCACTGCGAGCCGTAACTTGAGAAGTGCAACTCATCTCTCCACAGTTATAAAGAATGAGGTCTCCTAGCGCCAACTCCTCAAGGTTGTCTGCGCCAAAGCCTTGTGTGGAACTGTGGCTCACTCAATCGATGAAAATAGCCCTTTTCCATGAGCGACTCAGCAAGATGGATAACCGTTGATTAAAATACATTGAAGAGGAGAGAATGCAACAGATGGCAAACACGATTCACATCCGAAGTCCCTGAAACGCATTCGCCTGAGCGCGCACAAGGTCACTTGCTTTGCCGATTCATTAGCCAATGGGATGGTGTTGCAGCAGGTGTCTTAAATTACGCCATTACTGTCATCATTAAGATTAAATGCTCAGTGCTAGGGAGGTCCATCTGTCCATGTACCCACAGAGACAGGGGCCTACAGTAAACCTTGCCCATGCCACTTGCTTTGTGTTCATTTCTGTCGGCTCCCTGTTCTCTGTACAAAATTAATATCCAGGGTTGGAGGTAGCCAATATGTTTTAAGGAAGTGGGCAGTCAAAGATTAAAATCTGCTCAAGTAATTTGGTGAAACATGGTTCATTTTAGCTCCCACACAGCTAAAAGGTAATCTGGCACAATGGTGGCCCAGGGGTGCGTGTGCCACAATGTGACTCATTGTTGCCCAGAAGATGTTGATTGAGATGTTGATGGCAGGGAAGACTGTATTAAATGGACCTTTCCCTACTCAAGCGGCAAGTCCCGCCCCCCCCTAGTTACTGTTGCTATGCCCCACAAGCTTTCCCACACACTCTGCATCATGTTAGTAATGTCCACTGAACAACGCCCCCCTGTTGATTCTCTCTCAAGGATTCCTGACAATATCGCTGTATGTTATTTGCCAAATGCCGCTACTTTATCTAAGAGTTCTACAGAAAGGCCTGAACTATTTGACACAAGGATATATTCATGACATTCGGATTTCGGACGGAGCAGATGACAACATAAAACTTGATGCTAAGTGTTGGCAATCTATGCGGAAGACACAAACGCCTCACAAACTCCACATTGAAATTTGTCAGGACAAAATCGTGGAGTCCTACTGCACATGTAAAGCAGGGTGAGTACGTTAGTGATGTGTTTACAATGAAAATAAGCCTAAGATCTGCTAACTACTAGCTACAATGGGCTAATCACCTAGCTATGCTAATCACACGAATGGCGCGCGGAACAACGGGGTAAACAATCTGGTCTAGTGAAAAAAAACATTTCACTGCTCAATGTACCTGTACACTGAAATAGGTGACAAATAACCTTTGAATTTTAACTAATTAGCGAGCTTTGTAGCTTTTTTGTGTCGGCGCTGCTGTAAATTTGATGTGTGGAGTCGCTATCAACCATTTGATTGTTGCACTTGTGAACTTCACAGTGTTTTAAGTACATCATAAAAACCACTCGTTCAGTAATTGCCTTATCAGATACAAGCACCTGTAAAATAACTCGACACAATAATGACAGACCCACTTGGATCACATCCAGTCAATGCTTTGAGGGTTGTGCTTGACTTATAGTCACTATAAAGCTGACTCTGTAAAGCCAGTGCAGATGGCACCTGGGTCTTACATTCAGTACCATCAATAATGACTCAAGTAGAAGGACATTATTTTCAAAAGTTTTCAGGCATGTTTTTAATAATAATGTCTCTATGAGGCCATATGCTCAGTTGTCCAAATGTAAAATAATAAGCTCTATCCATGTATTAAAAACAAGTCCTGCAGACTGCATGGATACTCCAAATCTCGATGAAACGCGCTCCCTGTAATCTCTGTGGATATCTGTGGTCATTATTTCACGTTCCCCAAGCGCATCTAAGAACCATGTTGTTCTAACTAAATGTAGCTGTAGTCTAATCTATGAACACAACGCGGGACAAGCTTTGTTTGTGGGACATCATGGCGGCTCTGTTGCAAGGGGCGTGGTCCAGCACTGTAGCGAGAGAATATATGAATGATTTGTGAAAGGGAAAAATCTATAATTTTTCCCTTTCCCTTTTTATAAAGTATTTCCTAAAACTATGTTCATGCATCTAATAAAATCTAAATAATTCTTTCAATCTTTTGTTTATTTGTATTGGAATTAATAGGTTGTCAACAATTGTGAGATTGTCTAGACTGGGGCTGCTGCAGATTGAATCTTACCAGATTCAGTAAGCCTTATACTGTACTGTTAAGTACAAAGCACAGCAGTAGTGCCTATATGTATTATTCTATTCAAACCCATTGTTTGTATTAAATCGAGTGGAAACGACACAATTGCACTGTACTACACATTTCTTGTTGGGAAAAGCGCATCTTACCAATTTCGTGTGCAAAACTGCAAAAGGAATTTCTTTGCATGTAGATTAGTCGCTTGAAAAGATGTGAGCACAAAGCCAAATTAGTTTAGTGTAAGACCAGTTGTGTCTGCCGTCCTCAGCTCATGCCATATGCAATCTGTGGGCAGCACAAATAAATGGCCACTAAATCCAGTTCAGTGGGATTAGGCCCAGCAAATCCACTCAGCAAATTAATTACAGCTTGGATGAAACTAAGAGTCCAGGAGATACTTTAATTATTTTGTGAGAAAGGGGAAGCGGGGAGTCTTTGATAGATCTGAAAGAATATAAAGAAAGGCCACTTGGTAGTAATCTTCGATAGTCCACAGGTGCAATGAGCTCGGACACTTGATAGGGTTTCAAGTGGCTATTTGCGACATGACACTAATGCATTGTGGTCTCAATGCAGATGAGCCTTTACCATCGTAAAGGACCATGCTGGTATAATATTGACTCCTTGTCCAGAGCCTTTCCCAACCTATGTGTGTCTTTAATCATTCACTGCGATTCATGTTGAAAAGGTTTTAAAATGGAATCCGTTTTTTCCGTCTATTATTAATAAAATTATCAGAGTAGGTAATTCACCCATGCGTGGCAGCCATTGTTTGTTACAGTTTGCACCATATCTCTCCATATACAGTAGGTGCTTCCTTCAGTAAGCACAAGTTTCTCCGGACTAAACCTGATAACCCTCAGGTAATATTTTATCATTGTGTTGGGAACAAATACTCTGGGTCAGACCGGGACTCTGTGCATCTTTTGTTCCCTGTTCTTGGGGCTAAATCCCCCCATTGGCTTTTGGAGAAGACCATGACTGATGACATCATACTGCCAAGGAATCCTCAGCCATTCAAAATGATGGTTGTGACTGTAGGTCCTATGGTCGGTTGTTGGCGTATAAATAATAATCATCAAAGATAATTATTAATTAAAATAAATACAAAATATTTATCTGAATTAATAACAATTGGGCACCACCCTGAGATCACTAAACTGGGACTATGATTAATAATTAATTGATAATTACAATCAAACCTCCATTCATATTTCACTTTATCAAGGGTTTGGAGTTGTTGATGCGACAGAGGCTGGCTTCAAGAAGAAGAAGAAGAACAACTTTATTAATCCACACTTTTTTATGGTCACACAAACACAGCATGTTTGAAGTGGTGGCCGCCAAACACACACACATGCAGGGAGGGTGGCCCGTGGAAATTAAGTCTCTGCTTATGCTGCCCCTCCAGGGGCAGCCATTCTCGACAGCGCCCGGGGACCATCAGCTCCAGATCTATCGTCCACGTCTTGGTCAGGGACTGGATAGGAGAAGCGATTCTTCGCATGTTTTTAATTGGGGTTCTTACTGTGGAAGGAGACCCCGCAGAGCACGGGGAGAACATGCAAACTCCAAACAGAAAGGCCGGGAGATGACCTCAACAGCGCCCCAGGCGGGAATCGATCCCAGGACCTTCTTGCTGTGAGGCAGCAGTGCAAGCACTGCGCCACCGTGCCCCCCCCAAAACACAGTATTTAAGAAAAAAATATAACAATATAAGAATATTTATTAAATTCACGTTGGCAAATGGCATGAAGTAAATGCAGTATCTCTTAAATACAATAAGCAATGCACAACCTGGGTTGTGTGTGTGTGTGTGTGTGTGTGTGTGTGTGTGTGTGTGTGTGTGTGTGTGTGTGTGTGTGTGTGTGTGTGTGTGTGTGTGTGTGTGTGTGTGTGTGTGTGTGATGATGTCGGTGGATCTGGTGTGAGATAAGAGTTGTGGCAACCCAGTCGAGGTGTAGGTGAGACGCGTAGGAAACGGCACGACACAGTCTGGTAAGGCTCCTGTTGCGGGCCGTTTATTATCAACAACCAGTGCACTCAGGGAATGACCATGCAAAGTAGCAATAGACAGGGGATCTCCGTTCTGGGTCTCCTCCTCCCGGGTAGCCGTGCTCCGCGGGGTCTGGGGTCAGTCCTGTTCGGGGCATAAACATTCCACTCGGTTAGCGCCATGCACACCACCCCCACGCCGACTCAACCCCCCTGCTTATATCCCGTTCCCCCTAATTCCCATTGCCCTCAGCTGTCTCCGCTCGGCCCGCTGATGAGCCAAGTGGGAACCGCTGTGCTCCCGCTGGTTTGGGCGGGCGGAGCTGCGGAGTCGGTAGACTCCGCCCACTACCTGGCCGTGCGGCGGCTTGAAGCGCTGTCCCTGGTGCTGCTTCTCGTCGGGGTTGTCACAGACTCCGCCCACTACCTGGCCATGCGGCGGCTTGAAGCGCTGTCCTTGGTGCTGCTTCTCGTCGGGGTTGTCACACACCCCCCCCCTCGGACTAAAGCCGGGGTCACCGATCCCGGCCCAACAGCTCCCGTCCCGTCTGGACAGCGCATCTGCGTTGCCGTGATCCCGGCCCGGTCGGTGCTCGACCCTGAAGTTGTAGTCCTGGAGGTCAAGGAACCAGCGCGTCACCCTCGCGTTGGTGTCCTTGGCCGTGGCCATCCATTGGAGCGGGGCGTGGTCGGTCACCAGGTGGAACTGCCGGCCATTGGAGCGGGGCGTGGTCGGTCACCAGGTGGAACTGCCGGCCGAGGAGGTAATACCTCAGTTTTCCCAGGGCCCATTTGATGGCCAACGCCTCCTTCTCCACGGTGGAATACGCCCTCTCGTGGGGGAGGAATTTCCTGCTCACATACGTGATCGGGTGCTCCTCGCCTCCCCTCTCCTGGGACAGTACCGCCCCGATGCCGACCTCCGACGCATCTGTGTGGACTACAAAGGGGATGTTAAAGGCAGGGGTGATCAATACTGGCTCTGAGCACAATGCTTGCCTGAGATTGGTGAAGGAAGTCTCGGCGTCGGTGTTCCAGGCCACCGTCTCCGGGAGCCCCTTCTTGGTCAGGTCGTGCAGTGGACCAGCGATGGTGGCGAACCTCGGGATGAACTGTTGGTAGTAGCCTACCAGCCCTAGGAAGGACCTGACCTGCTTCTTGGTGCGGGGGGTGGGCCAGTTGGCGATGGTTTCGACCTTCTGGTCCTGTGGTCGCACACACCCTCGGCCGATTTTGTACCCCAGGTAGGAGGCTTCGTCCGTCCGGCGTGGCGAAGGCGGTCTTTTCCTTGGCTCTGGGGGTCAGTGGCACCTGCCAGTATCCCTTGGTCAGGTCAAGTGTGGATACAAAGCGGGCCGGACCGAACCGCTCCAGGAGCTCGTCCACTCGTGGCATAGGATATGCGTCGAACATGGAAATTTCATTTAATTTCCTAAAGTCGTTGCAGAATCGGAGGGAGCCGTCGGGCTTCGGGACTAACACTATGGGGCTGGACCATGGACTGTTCGACTCTTCAATGACCCCGAGCTCTAACATGCCCTTTACCTCCTGGCGGATGGCGTCCCGTCGAGCCTCCGGTATGCGGTACGGTCGTAGGCGGACCCGCTGGCCTGGAGGGGTGCGGATGTCGTGGCTCGCCGCGGTTGTCCTCCCTGGGAGCTCGGAGAACACCTCCGTGTTTTGTTGCACGAGCTCCGTGAGCTCCTGTCGTTCTCCCGGCCCCAGTTGTTCACCCATGGGGACCTCTGGGACCGGTGGTGCGCTCACCAGGGCCGTCATCACGGGGGGTGGCTCCTCCGAGCGCCGCCATGCCTTTAACAGGTTGACGTGGTATACCTGGGTGGGCTTCCTCCGGCCTGGCTGGCGGACCCGGTAGTTCACCTCTCCAAGTTTCTCGACCACCTCGTATGGCCCCTGCCACCGAGCAAGAAATTTGCAGTCCGCGGTCGGCACCAAAACCAGGACCAGTTCCCCCGCTTGGAAGGTGCGCAGGCGGGCGTCTCGGTTGTAGACCCTGGCCTGGGCTTGCTGTGCTCGCTGGAGGTGTTCCTTCACGATGGGCCAGACCTGCCGCATCCGGTTCTGCATGGTCTCCATGTGCTCGATGACGGAGTGATGTGGGGAAGGCTGGCTCTCCCAGGCCTCTTTGGCTACGTCCAATAGGCCTCGAGGTCTCCGCCCGTACAGCAGCTCGAACGGGGAGAACCCGGTGGAGGCCTGTGGTACCTCCCGAATAGCAAAGAGGATGTAGGGGAGCAGCTGGTCCCAATTGCGTACGTCGGTGTCGGTGACCCTCCGCAGCATCTGTTTCAGTGTTTTGTTAAACCGCTCCACTAGGCCATCCGTCTGGGGGTGGTATACAGACGTCCGCATCTGTTTAACGCGGAGGAGACGTAGCACTTCTTTTAAAACTGTCGACATAAAGCACGACCCTTGGTCAGTTAACACCTCCTTGGCAATCCCCACCCGGCTGAACAGAAGTACCAACTCTCTGGCCACTGCCTTGGCCGTGGCGGCGCGCAGGGGTAGGGCCTCTGGGTAGCGGGTGGCATAGTCCATGATCACTAAGATGTAGCGATGGCCCCGGCTGGTTTTGGGTAGCGGTCCCATTATGTCCATCGCTACCCTTTCAAAGGGGACGTCGAGGATGGGCAGGGGGATGAGGGGGTTGCGGCAGTTGGGTCGGGGGGCCGTGAGCTGGCACTCCGCGCAACGACGACAGTAATCCGCAATGTCCCGGGTGACTCCCGGCCAGTGGAAACGAGCCAGGACCCTGTCTCTCGTCTTGTCCACGCCCAGGTGGGCCCCCAGGAGGTGACTGTGGGCCATAAACAACACTTTGGATACGTGAGTCTTGGGGACCAACAATTGTTCCACCACCTCCCCCTGGTGATGAATGACCCGGTATAACATGTGGTGTTTGGTTGCGAAGTGTGGGTATGGGGTTGGACTCACCGGATCAAGGGGGACCCCGTCCTGGACCTGTACGTTGGCCCAGGCGTGCTTCAGGTTGAGGTCTTCCAGCTGCGCCGTCGCGAACTGCCCCTCCTTCCCGCCCCTCGCCTCCGCCACTCTCTCTCCTTNNNNTTAAGGTTTTCCGATCCCAATTCTGGCATGGGCGTCGATAGTTCGCGGGGCGGGAGCGCCCAAGACAAACCTGACATCGAAAAAACCGCCCAACAGCCTCCCCATCCCCATGCACACAGGCGACTTCCATCTCGGGACCTCGGGGGTCCGTCGGCCAACCCAGGCCGCACGAGAGTCACCGCGCTCCCCGTGTCCACTAGGGCGTACGTGTCCCTGAGCCCGACCCGGACTGCCAGGTGTGGTGCGTTGGAGATTGTGGGCCCAGCAGGTGGTGAGAAGGCAGCGCCCCGTCCCCCATCCCCTCCCTCCCCGGCGGCTGGCAGAGCGCATGTGGATGTCCTGGGAGGGGCACCCTCTGGGCCAGGTGTCCCCGTTCGCCACAGGTGAAGCACCTCCAGCTCTCTGGTGGCTTCCGGGTTGTCGGCGGACGAGGAGGTCGGCTGGGGATGGGTTGCGGTATTCCCTGGGGGCC
Organism: Coryphaenoides rupestris; assembly: GCA_002895965.2. NCBI lineage: Eukaryota > Metazoa > Chordata > Actinopteri > Gadiformes > Macrouridae > Coryphaenoides > Coryphaenoides rupestris. Next base: position 22,376 of record PIJE02003392.1, on the reverse strand, counting down.
GCGTTCCTGCGGTCCCTCTCGTCTGGGTCGGGTGGGATGGGGGTCCGGCCATATCTGTTCAGTCACCTGAAGTTCTCGAGCATATGAATGAGGTCGTCGACCGAGTCCGGGTGGTGTAGTGCCACCTGTCTCCTTGCTGCTGGGGGGAGGGCTCGGATGCAGCGGTCCATCACGATCCTGTCCTAGGGCGGACGGTCCCTCCCCCGTCGTCAGCCAGCGTCGGGTCAGCCGCCCCAGCCGTGAGACCTGACTGCGGACCGGCCCCTGGGGGTCGAATTCCCAGGCGTGGAATTGTTGGGCTCTCGCCGGCACGTTGTATCCGATCTGGGCCAGGATGGCTTCCCTTCAGTTGCGGTGTAGTCGCCGGCGTCCTCTGTCGCCTAGGTCCTGGCAGGCGCACTGCGCCTCCCCGCTCAGAAACGGTGGGAGGATGTGCGCCCACTCTGTCCGGGCCCACCCCTCCCTGTTGGCCGTGCGCTCGAACAGTTCCAGGAAGGCCTCGATATCGTCCTGGGGGGTCAACTTCGTCAACAGCATGGCGGGTCCTGGTCGAGGCTCCTGGCCGGACGGAGTACGCTGGGCGCCAGGTTGGCGAACACCTCCTGCATGGCGGCCATCCCCTGGGCCTGTTGGGTCTGGGCCTGAATCAGCCGGGCGAGCGCTTCTTCCATTTTTTCTTTTATTTTATTTTTTTTTTTAGTTCCCTAGGCGTCTGCGGTGGACTTAGGTGCCCGCGTCCTCCACCATATGTGGCAACCCAGTCGAGGTGTAGGTGAGACGCGTAGGAAACGGCACGACACAGTCTGGTAAGGCTCCTGTTGCGGGCCGTTTATTATCAATAACCAGTGCACTCAGGTGAATGACCATGCAAAGTAGCAATAGACAGGGGATCTCCGTTCTGGGTCTCCTCCTCCCGGGTAGCCGTGCTCCGCGGGGTCTGGGGTCAGTCCTGTTCGGGGCATAAACAATCCACTCGGTTAGCGCCATGCACACCACCCCCACGCCGACTCAACCCCCCTGCTTATATCCCGTTCCCCCTAATTTCCCATTGCCCTCAGCTGTCTCCGCTCAGCCCGCTGATGAGCCAAGTGGGAACCGCTGTGCTCCCGCTGGTTTGGGCGGGCGGAGCTGCGGAGTCGGTAGACTCCGCCCACTACCTGGCCGTGCGGCGGCTTGAAGCGCTGTCCCTGGTGCTGCTTCTCGTCGGGGTTGTCACAATATAGACAGTATATCTATAGAACCAATGCTCCAGGTGTGTATATCTATAGATCTGTATGTATATAGACAGTATATCTATAGAACCGACACTCCAGGTATGTATATCTATAGATCTGTATGTATATAGACAGTATATCTATAGAACCGAAGCTCCAGGTGTGTATATCTATAGATCTGTATGTATATAGACAGTATATCTATAGAACCGACGCTCCAGGTGTGTATATCTATAGATCTGTATGTATATAGACAGTATATCTATAGAACCGACGCTCCAGGTGTGTATATCTATAGATCTGTATGTATATAGACAGTATATCTATAGAACCGACGCTCCAGGTGTGTATATCTATAGATCTGTATGTATATAGACAGTATATCTATAGAACCGACACTCCAGGTGTGTATATCTATAGATCTGTATGTATATAGACAGTATATCTATAGAACCGAAGCTCCAGGTGTGTATATCTATAGATCTGTATGTATATAGACAGTATATCTATAGAACCGACACTCCAGGTGTGTATATCTATAGATCTGTATGTATATAGACAGTATATCTATAGAACCGAAGCTCCAGGTGTGTATATCTATAGATCTGTATGTATATAGACAGTATATCTATAGAACCGAAGCTCCAGGTGTGTATATCTATAGATCTGTATGTATATAGACAGTATATCTATAGAACCAATGCTCCAGGTGTGTATATCTATAGATCTGTATGTATATAGACAGTATATCTATAGAACCGACACTCCAGGTGTGTATATCTATAGATCTGTATGTATATAGACAGTATATCTATAGAACCAATGCTCCAGGTGTGTATATCTATAGATCTGTATGTATATAGACAGTATATCTATAGAACCGACACTCCAGGTGTGTATATCTATAGATCTGTATGTATATAGACAGTATATCTATAGAACCAATGCTCCAGGTGTGTATATCTATAGATCTGTATGTATATAGACAGTATATCTATAGAACCGACAGCTCCAGGTGTGTATATCTATAGATCTGTATGTATATAGACAGTATATCTATAGAACCGACGCTCCAGGTGTGTATATCTATAGATCTGTATGTATATAGACAGTATATCTATAGAACCGACGCTCCAGGTGTGTATATCTATAGATCTGTATGTATATAGACAGTATATCTATAGAACCGACACTCCAGGTGTGTATATCTATAGAACCGACGCTCCAGGTGTGTATATCTATAGATCTGTATGTATATAGACAGTATATCTATAGAACCGACGCTCCAGGTGTGTATATCTATAGATCTGTATGTATATAGACAGTATATCTATAGAACCGACACTCCAGGTGTGTATATCTATAGAACCGACGCTCCAGGTGTGTATATCTATAGATCTGTATGTATATTGTGGCAACCCAGGCTCCAGGTGTGTATATCTATAGATCTGTATGTATATAGACAGTATATCTATAGAACCGAAGCTCCAGGTGTGTATATCTATAGATCTGTATGTATATAGACAGTATATCTATAGAACCGACACTCCAGGTGTGTATATCTATAGAACCGACGCTCCAGGTGTGTATATCTATAGATCTGTATGTATATAGACAGTATATCTATAGAACCAATGCTCCAGGTGTGTATATCTATAGATCTGTATGTATATAGACAGTATATCTATAGAACCGACGCTCCAGGTGTGGGCTCCTCAGCGTCCAGGTCTCTGCTCGGCTGTCTGGTGAAACGAGACTTGAACTCCACCGCTAGCCCCGCCTCCACACTGCGCTGGACAGGTAGACGGATCACCTTCTTCTTCTTCTCCTCCTCTGCACACCGACACACACACACACACACACACACACACACAGTCTGGTTTAGTCTGGTTTAGCCTGGTTTAGCCTGGGTCAGAGCAGGCTAACTCACCCTCTGGGTTGAGCTGAGAGGTGCTCTGGATCTTCTTCCCCAGGCCGACCATCCCCATCATCCGGGCTCCCAAGCTGGAGCGCCTCTTCTTCTCATCATCATCATCGTCAGTCCTCCCCAGGGAGCAGATCTCCCCCCCAGCGCTGGGCGCCTTGGCAACAGGGGCCCTAATATAGATATGTAGATCATATCTATATTATATATTCTAATATAGATATCTAGATCATATCTATATCATATATAATATAGATATGTAGATCAGATTTATATTATATACAATCAAATCAAACGTCATTGTATCCTGCACAAGTCAAACATTAAATGCAACTCCAATGTTCTCTACTTGTCAGCAGTATCCAAAGCTGCACTCAGGTCGAGAACACGATTAGTCAGATGGTCAATTGTTGAGAAAATGATTGATATGGCTCAGCTTTAAAGCTGAGCCATAGTCATGCTGGTATTGCAGTGTTGGTTTTGCTGTTGTGGTAGAGAATACTTAAAGTTAGGTCACATGGAATGGCTCCCTGCACCCTTGACACCGGAGTCCCCCAAGGCTCAGTACTGGGACCCCTTCTTCTCCTTATACACTAGATCTCTAGGCTCTGTAATCACATCCCACGGCTTCTCCTATCACTGCTACGCAGACGACACCCAACTGTTCCTTTTCTTTCCCACCTCTGACACCCACATCTCAACACCCATCTCTAATGCCTAATCACCTGAAGCTCAACCATGACAAGACTGAGCCTCTCTTCATACGGGGAAAGACTGCTCTCAGATGGACCTACTTGTCACCATCGAGGTCATCTAAGTCTCCCCTTCACTGCAACACCAACATCACCTCTGTGGCCCAATCTTGTAGAATTGCTCTCTACAACATCCGCAGGACCCGGCCTTTCCTCACACTTGAGGCAGCTCAGATCCTGGTCCAAGTGCTCGTCATCACTCGCCTCGACTACTGCAACTCTCTCCTGGCTGGACTCCCTGCCTCCGCAATCAAACCCTTACAACGCATCCAGAACTCCGCAGCGAGCTGGTGGTCAACTTCAAGTTCACTTATATGGGAGAACTTTACAAGTTCTCCCACATAACCTCTTCTGTGGTAAGCGGCCTCTAGCCACCCTGTTTTTGAACAATTTACGTTACTGTGGACTTTATTGGGAGTGGGAAAGCAGCCTTGTTAGTGGATCGAAAGTAGATTTTGGTTGCATTTTGTTCCCCTCCTCTTTCCCCACATCCTTCTTGTAAATAAAAGTAATGAATTTGTTAGGCTGCAACCCTGGTTCTGTCTGCTTTATCCTGATTGATCCACCCACTACACTGTCTGACACTTACTTGGGTGTCTCTGGCTCCTCCTCCTCTTCCCCCTCTACCGACTCCCCCTTCTCCAGGGAGGGGCAGCTCTCCCCTTCTGACCCTGCCCCCGCACTGTCTTCTGATTGGCCCTCCAGGGCCTCCGAGCGGCTGGATTCAGCCAATAGGAAAGTAACATGCAAGCAGACACAAGATGAAAAGAATGTAACTGTGAACATGAACATTGACTTGCTAATGGTACGGAACACCACCACCAGCAGAGTGCTGTTGGCATATATTAGCAGGGTGGTGCAAGGGTAGAGTTAGCAGGGTGGTGTTAGCAGGGTGGTGTTAGCAGGGGTGGTGTTAGCAGGGTAGAGTTAGCAGGGTGGAGTTAGCAGGGTGGTGTTAGCAGGGTAGAGTTAGCAGGGTGGTGTTAGCAGGGTAGAGTTAGCAGGGTGGTGTTAGCAGGGTAGAGTTAGCAGGGGTGGTGCTAGCAGGGTAGAGTTAGCAGGGTGGTGTTAGCAGGGTGGTGTTAGCAGGGTGGTGTTAGCAGGGTGGTTAGCAGGGTGGTGTTAGCAGGGTAGAGTTAGCAGGGTGGTGTTAGCAGGGTAGAGTTAGCAGGGGTGGTGCTAGCAGGGTAGAGTTAGCAGGGTGGTGTTAGCAGGGTGGTGTTAGCAGGGTGGTTAGCAGGGTGGTGTTAGCAGGGTAGAGTTAGCAGGGTGGTGTTAGCAGGGTAGAGTTAGCAGGGGTGGTGCTAGCAGGGTAGAGTTAGCAGGGTGGTGTTAGCAGGGTGGTGTTAGCAGGGTGGTGTTAGCAGGGTGGAGGTATGACCTGTTGCGGGGACGTGGAGAACATTCAGACCCAGCAGCTCCAGATGACTGCATGTGGATCATATATCATATGAACATATGAACTGTATAGAAGTCTAATGTACATATAGATATGTAATAAATATATATATATATATATATATATATATAATATATAACTCACCTTAGACACTTTAATTTCAACTGGAGAATGAGACAAGAAACAAGGGTCAGTGATGGTGGGCGTGGCCAGTTTAAACTGTGAATGTGAATATTTGTGAATGTTTTATGCACTGTTGCATAAAACATGTACTGTTGTTTGATTGGAGCATATTATGAAAGGGTGGAGCTACCTGGGCAGGGGTGGGCGGGGCTAACGGCTCTGCCATTACCATTGGCTGTTACCTTCTGTTGGTCCTCCCATGTGACCTCTGCATCAGATCAGAGAGAAAAACAATTGGTCTCCAGTGACATAAGATAGTCTAACAAACCTAGTCTAACAAAACCCAACTCTAGTCTCATACTACACTAACCCAAACCTAGTCTAACATAACCCAACTCTAGTCTCATACTGCACTAACCCAAACCTAGTCTAACATAACCCAACTCTAGTCTCATACTACACTAACCCAAACCTAGTCTAACAAAACCCAACTCTAGTCTCATACTACACTAACCCAAACCTAGTCTAACAAAACCCAACTCTAGTCTCATACTACACTAACCCAAACCTAGTCTAACAAAACCCAACTCTAGTCTCATACTGCACTAACCCAAACCTAGTCTAACAAACCCAACTCTAGTCTCATACTACACTAACCCAAACCTAGTCTAACATAACCCAACTCTAGTCTCATACTGCACTAACCCAAACCTAGTCTAACATAACCCAACTCTAGTCTCATACTGCACTAACCCAAACCTAGTCTAACATAACCCAACTCTAGTCTCATACTACACTAACCCAAACCTAGTCTAACATAACCCAACTCTAGTCTCATACTGCACTAACCCAAACCTAGTCTAACAAAACCCAACTCTAGTCTCATACTACACTAACCCAAACCTAGTCTAACAAAACCCAACTCTAGTCTCATACTGCACTAACCCAAACCTAGTCTAAACAAAACCCAACTCTAGTCTCATACCTACACTAACCCTCAAAACCTAGTCTAACAGAAATCCCAACTCCTATGTCTCCATACTGCACTAATCCCAAAACCTAGTCTAACAATAACCCAAGGACTCTAAGTCTCATACTGCATATACCCAAACCTAGGTCTAAACATAACCCATACTCTAGTCTCATTACTACACTAACCCAAAACCTTAGTCCTGAACATAACCCAACATCGTAAGTCATCATACCCTGCACTCACCCAAACCTAGTCTAAACATAACCCAACTCTTGATCTGCATACTGCACTAACCAAACCTAGTCTAACAAACCCAACTCTAGTCTCATACTACACTACTAACCCAAACCTAGTCTAACATACAATCCAACTCTAGTCTCATACTACAACTAACCCAAACCTAGTCTAACAAAACCCAACTCTAGTCTCATACTACACTAACCCAAACCTAGTCTAACATAACCCAACTCTAGTCTCATACTACACTAACCCAAACCTAGTCTAACAAACCCAACTCTAGTCTCATACTACACTAACCCAAACCTAGTCTAACAAAACCCAACTCTAGTCTCATACTACACTAACCCAAACCTAGTCTAACAAACCCAACTCTAGTCTCATACTACACTAACCCAAACCTAGTCTAACATAACCCAACTCTAGTCTCATACTACACTAACCCAAACCTAGTCTAACATAACCCAACTCTAGTCTCATACTACACTAACCCAAACCTAGTCTAACAAAACCCAACTCTAGTCTCATACTACCACTAACCCAAACCTAGTCTAACAAACCCAACTCTAGGTCTTCATACTGCACTAACCCAACCTAGTTTAACAAAACCCAACTCTAGTCTGCATATCTGCACTAACCCAAACCTAGTCTAACTATAACCCAACTCTAGTCTCCATACTACACTAACCCAAACCTAGTCTAACATAACCCAACTCTGGTCTCATACTACACTAACCCAAACCTAGTCTAACAATAACCCAACTCTAGTCTCCATAACTGCGACTAACCCAAACCTATCTAACAAAACCCAACCTTCTATTCTCATTACTACACTAACCCAAACCTAGGTCTAAACATAAACCCCAACTTCTAGTCTCGATTACTTACACTAACCCCAAACCTAGTCTAACATAACCCAACTCTAGTCTCATACTACACTAACCCAAACCTAGTCTAACATAACCCAACTCTAGTCTCATACTACACTAACCCAAACCTAGTCTAACATAACCCCAACTCTAGTCTCATACTGCCACTAACCCAAACCTAGGTCTAACAAACCCAGCTCTACGTCTCATACTGCACTAACCCAAACCTAGTCTAACAAAACCCAGCTCTAGTCTCATACTACACTAACCCAAACCTAGTCTAACAAAACCCAACTCTAGTCTCATACTACACTAACCCAAACCTAGTCTAACATAACCCAACTCTAGTCTCATACTGCACTAACCCAAACCTAGTCTAACAAAACCCAACTCTAGTCTCATACTGCACTAACCCAAACCTAGTCTAACAAAACCCAGCTCTAGTCTCATACTGCACTAACCCAAACCTAGTCTAACAAAACCCAACTCTAGTCTCATACTGCACTAACCCAAACCTAGTCTAACAAAACCCAACTCTAGTCTCACTACCTACACTAACCCAAACCTAGTCTAAACCAAAACCCAACTCCTAGTCTCATACTGCACTAACCCAAACACCCTAGTACTCAACAAAAACCCAGGCCTCTAGTCCTCATCACTGCACTAACCCAAACACCTAGTCTAACCAAAACCCAACCCCTCTAGTCTCCACTCACTGCACTTAACCCAAACCTACGTCTAAACACCAAAACCCAACTCTAGTCTCATACTGCACTAACCCTAAACCTAGTCTAACACAAACCCAACTCTGGTCTCATACTACACCTAAACCCCAAAACCTAGTCTCTAACATAACCCAACACTCTAGTCATCATACTGCACTAACCCAAACCTAGCTCTAACAAAACACCCAGCTCTAGATCTCAATACTGCACTAACCCCAACACGCTCAGTCCTAACAAAACCCAGAGCTCTCAGTCTTTTCATCACTAGCACTAACCCAAAACCTAGTCATAACAAAACCCAACTTCCTAGTCTACATTACTCGCACTAACCCAAACCTAGTCTAACAAAAACCCAACTCTAGTTCTCATACTGCCACTAACCCAAACCTAGTCTAACAAAAACCCAGCTCTAGTCTCATACTACACTAAGCCCAAACCTAGATCTAACAAAACCCAACTCTAGTCTCATACTGCACTAAACCCAAACCTAGTCTACACTAGTTTCATACTGCACTAACCCAAACCTATGTCTAAACAAAACCCAACTCTAGATCTCATACTGCCACTAACCCCAAACCATAGATCTAACAAAACCCAGCTTCTAGTCTCATACTTACACTAAACCCAAACCTAGTCTAGACCATAACCCAACTCTAGTCTCATACTACACTAACCCAAACCTTAGTCTAAACAAAACACCCAACTCTAGTCTCATACTGCACTAACCCAAACCCCTACGTCTTAACAAATAACCCCAACTCTAGTCTCATACTACACTAACCCAAACCTAGTCTAACATAACCCAACTCTAGTCTCATACTACCCCTAACCCAACCCTAGTCTACATAAGCCCAACTCTAGTTCTTCATACTTACCACTAACCCAAACCCTAGTCTAAACTAAACCCAACTCTAGTCTCATTAACTACCACTAAACCCCCAAACCTAGTCTAAACAAAACCCGAACTCTAGTCTCATTACTACACTAACCCAAACCTAGGTCTAACAAGAACCCAACTCTAGTCTCATACTACACTAACCCAAACCTAGCTCTAAACATAACCCAACTCTAGTCTCATACTACACTAACCCAAACCTAGTCTAACAAAACCCAACTCTAGTCTCATACTACACTAACCCAAACCTAGTCTAACATAACCCAGCTCTAGTCTCATACTACACTAACCCAAACCTAGTCTAACAAAACCCAACTCTAGTCTCATACTAGGCTAACCCAAACCTAGTCTAACATAACCCAACTCTAGTCTCATACTAGGCTAACCCAAACCTAGTCTAATTTAACCCACTCTAGTCTCATACTACACTAACCCAAACCTAGTCTAACAAAACCCAACTCTAGTCTCATACTACACTAACCCAACCTAGTCTTAACAAAACCCAACTCTAGTCTCATACTACACTAACCCAAACCTAGTCTAATTTAACCCTATCCCAATTCTAGTCTTATACCACACTAACCCAAACCTAGTCTAACAAAACCCAACTCTAGTCTCATACTACACTAACCCAAACCTAGTCTAACAAAACCCAGCTCTAGTCTCATACTACACTAACCCAAACCTAGTCTAACAAAACCCAACTCTAGTCTCATACTAGGCTAACCCAAACCTAGTCTAACAAAACCCAACTCTAGTCTCATACTAGGCTAACCCAAACCTAGACTAACATAACCCAACTCTAGTCTAATTTAACCCTATCCCAATTCTAGTCTTATACTAGGCCGTAATCTAACCTAAACCTAACCCAACTCTATTCTAAACCTACTAGGCTAACCCAAATGTAGTCTAATTCAACCCTAAAACAACCCTAGTCTAATCCTAACCCAAACGTAGTCTAACCCAATCCTAACCCATCTCTAGTCTAATACTAGTCTCACCCTACCCCAACCCTATTCTAACCCAACTCTAACCTAACCCTAGTCTAACCCAGCCCTAACCCAACCATAGTCTAACACTAACCCAACCCTAGTCCAACCCAACTCTAACCCAACCCTAGTCTCACCCTACCCCAACCCTAGTTTAATACTAGGCTAACCAAAACAGTCTAATTCCACCCTAAACCAACCCTTGTCTATCCCTAACCCAAACGTACTCTAACCCAACCCTAACCCAACTCTAGTCTAATACTAGTCTAACACAAACCCAACCGTAGTCTAACCCAACCGTAGTATAACCCAGCCCTAACCCAACTGTTGTCTAACCCTAACCCAACCGTAGTCTAACCCGAACTCAACCTTAGTCTAACCCAAACCTAACCCAACCCTAATCTAACCCTGCCCCAACCCTCGTCTAACCCAGTCCTAACCCAACCGTAGTCTAACCCTAACCCACCCGTAGTCTAACCCAACCGTAATCCAACCCTAGTCTAACCCAACTCTAACCCAACCAAAGTCTAACCCCGCCCTAACCCCACCAGAGTCTAACCCTAACCCAACCCGAGTCTAACCCAACTCTAACCCAATCCTAATCTAACCCAACCCTAACTCAACCCAAGTCTCATCCAAACCTAGTCGAACCCAACTCTAACCCAACCCTAGTCTAAAACAATCCTAACCCAACCCTCGTCTAACCCAACCCTAGTCTATGACAATCCTAACTCAACCCTAGTCCAAACCAACCCGAACCTAACCACACGGTAACTTGCCTTTCCTCGTCCCCCCTGGGGTGGCTGACCGTCTCTCTTGTTCTAAAGAACAGACAGACAGGTTGGTTATGACAGACAAACAGATTGGTTATGACAGACAGACAGACAGGTTGCTGATGACAGATAGACAGACAGGTTGCTGATGACAGATAGACAGACAGGTTGCTGATGACAGATAGACATACAGGTTGGTTATGACAGACAGACAGATTGGTTATGAAAGGCAAGTTGTTTGACAGACAGGTTGTTTATGACAGACAGACAGTTTGGTGATGACAGATAGACAGACAGGTTGGTGATGACAGACGGGTTGGTGATGACAGATAGACAGACAGGTTGGTGATGACAGACAGTTTGGTGATGACAGATAGACAGACAGGTTGGTGATGACAGACGGGTTGGTGATGACAGATAGACAGACAGGTTGGTGATGACAGACAGTTTGGTGATGACAGATAGGACAGACAGGTTTGGTGATGACAGATAGACAGACAGGTTGGTGATGACAGACAGGTTGGTGATGACAGATAGACAGACAGGTCATCACCAACCTGTCTGTCTATCTGTCATCACCAATCTGTCTGTCATCACCAACCTGTCTGTCATCACCAACCTGTCTGTCTATCTGTCATCACCAACCTGTCTGTCATCACCAACCTGTCTGTCTATCTGTCATCACCAACCTGTCTGTCATCACCAACCTGTCTGTCTATCTGTCATCACCAACCTGTCTGTCATCACCAACCTGTCTGTCATCACCAACCTGTCTGTCTATCTGTCATCACCAACCTGTCTGTCATCACCAACCTGTCTGTCATCACCAACCTGTCTGTCTATCTGTCATCACCAACCTGTCTGTCATCACCAACCTGTCTGTCTATCTGTCATCACCAACCTGTCTGTCATCACCAACCTGTCTGTCTATCTGTCATCACCAACCTGTCTGTCATCACCAACCTGTCTGTCTATCTGTCATCACCAACCTGTCTGTCATCACCAACCTGTCTGTCTATCTGTCATCACCAACCTGTCTGTCATCACCAACCTGTCTGTCTATCTGTCATCACCAACCTGTCTGTCATCACCAACCTGTCTGTCTATCTGTCATCACCAACCTGTCTGTCATCACCAACCTGTCTGTCTATCTGTCATCACCAACCTGTCTGTCATCACCAACCTGTCTGTCTATCTGTCATCACCAACCTGTCTGTCATCACCAACCTGTCTGTCTATCTGTCATCACCAACCTGTCTGTCATCACCAACCTGTCTGTCTATCTGTCATCACCAACCTGTCTGTCATCACCAACCTGTCTGTCTATCTGTCATCACCAACCTGTCTGTCATCACCAACCTGTCTGTCATAC
>PIJE02003391.1:34014-41000 GCA_002895965.2 Coryphaenoides rupestris | reverse complement strand
GGGGAGAGAGGGAGGGGGGAGGAGGGGATGGAGGGAGGGAGGGGAGGAGAGGGAGAGAGGGAGGAGGGGGAGGGGGGTGAGGAGAGAGAGGGGAGGTGGAGGAGGGAGAAGGGGGGGAGAGGAGGAGGGGAGGGGGGAGGAGGGAGGGAGAGGGGAGGAGGAGAAGGAGGGGGGGAGGAGAGGGGGAGGGGGGGAGGGGAGAGGAAGAGGAGGAGGGGGAGGGGGAGGAGGGAAGGGGGGAGGAGGGGGAGGAGAGGAAGGGGAGAGAGGAGAGGGAGGAGAAGGAGGAGAGAGAGGGAGAGGAGGGGAGAGGGGAGAGGGGGGAGGGGGGGGGAGGGGAGGAGGGGGGGAGGGAGAGGGGGAGAGGAGGAGGGGGGGGAGGGGAGGGGAGAGGGAGGAAGGAGGAGGGGGGAGGAGGAGGGAGAGGGGAGAGGGAGGGGGGGAGGAGAGGGGGGGAAGGGGGGGAGAGGGGGGGGAAGGGGAAGGGGAGGGAGGGGGAGGAAGGGGGGGAGGAGAGGAGGGGGGAGGGAGGGGAGGGAGAGGGGGAGGGAGAGGGGGGAGGGAGGGGAGGAGGGGAGGGGAGAGAGGAAGGGGAGAGGGGGAGGGGGGGGAGGAGGGAGGAGGAGGGGAGAGGGGGAGAGGGAGAGGAGGGGGGGGAGAGGAGGGAGGAGGGAGAGAGGTGGGGGGGAGGAGGGAGGAGAGGAGGGGAGAGGGAGGGGGGAGGGAGTGGGAGAGAGGGAGAGGGGGAGAGGGAGGGGGGGGAGGGAGGGAGGGGGGGGGGGGGGGGGGAGGGGAGGGGGGGGGGGGGGGAGGGGGGAGGGGGAGGGGGGAGGGGGGGGGAGGAGGGGAGGGGGGGGGGGGGGGAGAGAGGGGGGAGGGAGGGAGAGGAGGAGAGAGAGGGGGGAAGAGGGGGAGGGAGGGATGGAGGGAGGGAGGGGAGGGAGGAAGGAGAGAGAGAGGGAGGGAGGGAGAAGGAGGGGGGGAGAAGGGAAGGAGAGACCGCCTCATCTTTATCACCCCACAGTTTGCTCTGCTAACCCGTTCAGAAATTTGCCTCTTGAGCATTACCAGTAGAGGGCAACGTGGCTAAAACTACAGAGAACCCCGCCCCCTCCTCCCCCCAACACACACACACACACACACACACACACACACACACACACACACACACACACACTGGGGCATAAATCACAAGGCATTATCTCCTCCAGGCGCCTGCATTAGATACACATGACTCGATGAACAAAGAGGAATCCCAGATCGATGTTCTCTGGTTGTTCTGACATGAGAGGAAGAGAGAGAGAGAGACAGAGAGAGAGAGAGAGAGAGAGAGAGAGAGAGAGAGAGAGAGAGTTAGAGAGAGAGAGAGAGAGAGAGAGAGAGAGAGAGAGAGAGAGAGAGAGAGATGGGCAGTTGTCTGTGGGTGACCCCCCACACACACGGCACTATGCTGTGTGTGTGTGTGTGTGTGTGTGTGTGTGTGTGTGTGTGTGTGTGTGTGTGTGTGTGTGTGTGGCGTTTGTGTGTGGTGTGTGTGTGTGTGTGTGTGTGTGTGTGTGTGTGTGTGTGTGTGTGTGTGTGTGTGTGTGTGTGTGTGTGTGTGTGTGTGTGTGTGTGTGTGTGGATGATTGAGTCCATGCTGAGCTCCTCCCCAGCAGCGTTGGCACGCGGACCTGAACCGTCCACCCGGCGGTTCGGGTCTCGCTCTGTGGAGGCGGCGGTTCGCTGCTTTCCTCCAGCCTGAAATATGAGTTCTTTAGAAAGCCTGTGGCTTAGAGAGAGAGAACATGGGGTGAGGGATGGTGGAAACGGGGGGAATAAGGTGGAGAACGGGACCCGCTGGGTGAGACTAACCAGACTTGCCGCTGCGAATCCCCAAAGACATCCGTCAAAAAAACAAACAGCAAACCCCCCCCCCCAAAGCCCGGGGCCTTCTCTGTGTTTCCACTCTGTGGTCGCGACCCGAGTGAGCTTCAGTGGAGAGACACGAGAGGCCGGAGTCCACAGACCAGGATGCTGAGCGCTGCACGACATTGCGGGTACAAGAGACAGGTGAGCACCTGTCTCTTGGAGGGACGTCCACAAATCCATGGACGCATGCGCACGTGTGTGTGGTCAACTCGGGTGTGACGTCATTCCCAGTTCCGACTTCCCACTTCCGAGGTAAATGGAATGCAGCAATTCTCTGTGCTTCCACCAAGCGAGTTTTTGGCCTGTCATCTTCACAGCCCACCCGGCGCAACACAAGTGGTGGACTGGAGGCTCTTTTTTTCCCTCACTTTTTCATGTGCTTTTAGAATAGAATGACAGTACTGCAGCCTACAGTCTACAGATAACGTGGTTAATTTACTGCTATGAACGACATGTATGAAAGTCTGTTGGCTGTGATTTAGTTGTTAGTACAGTCAATCATCATAATACAATTAGCCTCATCATTATTTCTTATTTATATTAACAAATACACTGCCTGTTAACAGGATGAATTACTTTATTGTTATTTCCTAGTTTGTTGCACTCTTGTCGACAAGCTAGCGGGAAAGTTCTGAAAATTCATAAGTAAAGCACAACATGATTGACCTGTTGAGCTGTATTTAAAGCCAAGCAGAGCAGAGTGTCGCTTCTGTGGTGCTTCTGAAACGTAACGTGTCTCCCAGGTAATACACAGATCCCTCTCTCATCTTGAGAATGTTGTTTATTGACTTTAGCTCTGCTTTCAACACCATAGCTCCCAGCAGACTGGCTGGCAAGCTGAGCTGGGTCTGAACACCCCCCCTGTGTGCCTGGATCCTGGACTTCCTGACGGCCAGGCCCCAGGTCGTCAGGGCGGGCAGACACACCTCCAGACCCCTCACCCTGAACACGGGAACCCCCCAGGGTTGCGTCCTCAGCCCCCTACTGTACTCCCTGTACACACATGACTGTGTGGCCAGGTTCAGCTCCAACACCATCGTCAATTTTGCGGATGACACAGCGGTGGTGGGCCTGATGTGTCCAAAACTAAGGAGCTGAATGTGAACTTTAAGAGGACACAACGACATCAGAGGATTTACACGCCACTGGGGATTAATGGGACTGCTGTGGAGACGGTGAGCAGCAGCTTCAACAGAGAGACTAAAATGGAGTTTCTTTCCGCAGGCCATCAGGACTGCGAACTCTGACCTCACCAGGGCACACACCACACATGCTTATATGCATGCAACAAATATTTTTTCATTTATATTTCATATATAAAAAAAAAATGAATACTGCCTTTATATATTTTTATATTTCTCATTCCTGCTGTTTTCTTTCCTGTAAATATTGTAAATATTCTGATTCTGATCCCTCCAATCCAATCGTATTTCTGTTTTTACTCTTGTTACAGTATATATACAGTATATATAATATATATATATTATATGTACTTCTTGGTGAGTGTGTTAATTCACCGTAGCATACCAGTGGGCTGTGAGCTTGGAGGAGCGTTGTGTTTATTTGTTTGCTGAGCTGTACACGGCCGTATGCTGGCCACTCATCACGTCGTTCATTGAAGCAGATCCACATGTTTACACAGCTGGATGGATGTGGACAGATAAGCGGCACGTTTGTGGTCGATGGATGTTAATGCTCAGGTTGGAAAGGTTTGTTGTTATTTTAGAAGGTGAAGGGACTCGCTGGCACGGCACGCTCTCTGTGGCATTTTCTCTTTTTTTCTGTAGATATTGACTGAATTGAATCTCTCTGTCTGTCCTGCATGCATCTGTGCATATATGTGCATGTATCTATGTACTGTATGTATATGTGCATGTATCTATGCATGTCTGTATGCACATGGTTGGACTGCTTCTAATCTCTGCACGTTATGGGATGTCCGCTTGTCCCGCTTGTCCCAGAGACCCCATGGTGCCGTCTCCAGGACCCAGGACCCGCTCAGCGCCGGTTTAATTAGAGAAGGCCAATAGTGGAAGGAGGCTGGAGAACTGAAATTGGACATGGGGGTGTTGGGGGGTGTAGGGGGGGGGCCTGCTATTGGCGGGCTGGAGGCGGTGAGGCCCTTGGAACCCTGGGGTTTAAGCCTCTCCTAGTAAACACACACACTCACTGTGCCACTGCATATGTGACTCAGGGACCACAAGGTAAATGTTTAGCTAGAATAGTGCTTGTTCATCAGTTGTGTTCGAGTGTTCTTGACAAAATATTTATATATATTACATTATCGGACCCATTCTGCCGCTGAGTGTGCAGGATAGCACTTTCAATTTTGTCTTTTGGAATCAGTGTGCGTCCGTCTGTGTGGAGTTTGCGGACAGCAGTTAAAGTACAACAGTCCATCGCCGTAAAAATACTTTCCAAAATGTCTTATCACAAAGACAGAACATGCAATATTACTATTATTTACATGTGTGGGAGGCACATTTCTGCAAAATGCTAAACAATGTGATTTTGACAAATGATGTCGCTAACAGATGTTTAGGTGAAAGCGAGGAGAGGCGCTTATGGTGGTTTCATCGCCCACAATGTTATCGTTCTTTGGACGGACTGTGCAGTGTGTGTGTGTGTGTGGCTGTCTAACCACTCTCACCTGGCCTTACCAGCCTCACCTGGTTTAAACAAGCCTCACCTGGCCTAACCAGCCTCACCTGGCCTAACCAGCCTCACCTGGTCTAACCAGCCTCACCTGGTCTAACCACCCTCACCTGGCCTAACCAGCCTCACCTGGTTTAACCAGCCTCACCTGTCCTAACCAGCCTCACCTACATTAACCAGCCTCACCTGGCCTAACCAGCCTCACGTGTCCGAACCAGCCTCACCTACTTTAACCAGCCTCACCTAGTTTAACCAGCCTCACCTGGCCTAACAAGCCTCACCTGGCCTAACCAGCCTCACCTGACATGGCTGGTTAGTCCCCCCTGGGCTGGGTTAGAGTTCACATTGAGCAGCTCAGGCACGGAGGTTCTCCTGCACATTGAGCGTTGATGAAGGCTCAGATGAACTAGCATCCAGAGGAGGGAGGATCACAATGAGATCGCCGGAAGACGTTCTGTTTCCTGGTTTCAGTGACTCCCCGTTCTGAAAGCCGACATGAAGAAGGTGCAGCTGATGAGTCTGTCGGCGGGAGTCTTCCTCATAAGAGCAGCGGTGGCCAGAAGAGTTTTCCTCACGACAGGATCCATGTGGGTCTCCTCAGCAGGCACAACATGGACCAGATAGACGCTGAGATTACTGCTTCACTGCCAGCTCACCACGGAGTGCTCTTTCATTTAGTAATAAAGACGAAGATAATGATGAGAAGGATGCGTCATCAGGAGTACACACACACACACACACATGCGCACGCACACACACACACACGCACACACACACATGCACACACACACACACAGGTTTTCATCAGTGCTAAACATAAAAAGCTCTTGACCCGTTTGACAACAGGCCTCGTTGTATTGCTCCGAGGGGATCTTCTAAGTGGTACCTAGGCTAGCAAGGAGATGTCCGAAGGGTATCAAGGCTCACGTGGGAAGGTATTAATTATTAACTTGCACTCACAGTAACATGATCCGAATGATGATGTGTTTGTGTCAGACTCTAATGGTTTCGTGAAAGCAGCGACGCTCTGGTCTCTGTTCTTAATGCCCTGAATCCTTTTCTCCGTATCCGCTGTCCACTAAATATATCCTCGCCGTGCATCCGTACACATGTTGGAGCCTCTTGTTAGGGCTTGTATTAAACATACACAAACGGATGAGCGCACACACACACACACACACACACACACACACACACACACACACACACACACACACACACACACAGAAACACACACAGACAGACACAGACACACACACACACACACACACACACACACACACACACACACACACACACACACACACACACACACACACAGAAACACAACAACGACACACACACACACACACACAGAAACACACACAGACAGACACAGACACACACACACACACACACACACACACACACACACACACACACACACACACACACACACACACACACACACACACACACACACACACACACACACACACACAACACACACACACCACACACACACACACAGAAACACACACACACACACACACACACACACACAGAAACACAACACACAACACACACACACACACACACACACACACAACACACACACACACACACACACACACACACACACACACACACACACACACACACAGACAGACAGACAGACATGCATGTACCCACACCACAGGATCCGGAGTCAGACAATATGAGACCATTTAATAGGAGATGTGAACATATTTTGAAGGTTGAAAGAGTAAAAAGTAAATTTTGTGTATGCATGCATTTCATGCGGTAACTCCATGTCACGGCTTTAGAGTAAGAATACGGACTTTGAAAGGGAAAGGGGAAAACACAATTTCTATTTTTGTAAAAGCACGTGAACGGTTGGATCTGAACGATCTGAGCCGCAGAGGAGTCTCTCTCCTGTCCGCTGGGTTTTTACACGCGTGTGAATTCCGCTTGGCGTCAGGCGGCGTGCGTTGCGATGGTTCTAGCAGGACGGGCAGGACGACAGCTCGTTCATTTGGATTGCCAGTGGCGTCAGCTTAAGCAGTAGTTCTCTCGGCCCTTCACGTGAACACATCATGGTCTTCGTGGCTTTGCTGTTCTTGGCCGGCCTTCCAGGGTGTTGACTTTGGTAGCGATGAACGTTTTATCCGTGAAGGTAGTGTAGTGTGTGTCGTGTGTGTGTCTGTGTGTGTGTGAGTGTGTGTGTCTGTGTGTGTCTGATGTGTGTGTGGTGTGTGATGTCTGTGTGTGTGTGTCTGTGGTGTGTGTGTGTATGTGTGTTGTGTCTGTGGTGTGTATGTGTGTGTCTGTGTAGTGTGTAATTGTGTGAGTGTCTGAGTGTGCTGTGGTGTCTGTAATGTTGTGTGTGTGTGTCTGAGTGTGAGTGTGTGTCTGTGTGTGTGTGTCTGAGTTGTGCGTGT
>PIJE02003391.1:19014-29014 GCA_002895965.2 Coryphaenoides rupestris | reverse complement strand
CATGCCGATCCAAGTAATGGATCAAACCATAAATAGAATAAATTACTATTTTGTCAATATATTTCTATGCAATGTACTCAAAGCAAAAGCTAAATTATACAAATTATACTGTGTTCTTAAACGCACTGTAAGTTATAATCTATTTATTAAAATAAGTGTTGAGTATCTATACTGTATATTCCAACAGCCATCGCTGATCCAGAGTGTTTGGTCAGTAACTCGGGTCTCCCAGTCCCACCGCTCTGGAGTAAACAGAGGAACATATTTCTAGGTATCCCGTTCCCCACTTATCCAATCACGAGCGAGAACTCCAGAAAAAGGGGGGCGGTGCTCTCTATGCGTTAATGGGCAGGCAGCAGGACTTCAGTGTTGACTGACCAAGGTGGAACATGCCAAGCTACCGATTCCAGCGCTCCCTGGAATGGCTTACACAAACACACCAGGGGGAAAAACGCGGCCATTAACAAGAGACAGGAGTCCTGTGTGGGGAGGAGGAACGCTAACTGCAAAAAAAAAGCGGGTTATCCAAAACGATAACATCGCTTACAGTGCTAACCCTAACCCTAACCCTTTAACGGCTAACAGGCTTTCGCTTGCCACTGGAAACATTTATATTTGGCCTAAAGCAGCGGGACTTTGTGATGTAACTGTCTGCATTGGCCTGAAATTTTATTAAAAGCAATATTTGCTTGTGATATTGTGATTTATATGACGGTGTATTGCGGTTAGCCTAATCCTATAAGTGGGGCATCTGCTTGGCATTTATTGGGAAAAATCTATTAAGGCTAAACCACCTCGGCCGAACATATGTCTTATAATAAGGCGCTTAATGTCTTCTGATTCCGTTGAAGGCTATTGTGACCCAGTCATAATGAGTTTGGTCATTTGTTTCCGAGCAGCGTGATTTAAGAGTCTGGACGTCTGTCCCGTCTGGAAACGCAACGGTAACTTAAAAGCTCTCGTGGTTATTTAACGTGGCAATAAATATGAAGAAAGCCAAACACAAGGCATGATTAGCCTACTTTGTCGTCTCAGTGTAAGCAGTGTCACCCGGGACAGGATGAAACAGTAGACATTGTTCTCGGGAAAACTTATTTCCGAGGCGGAAACAGAAGAAGGGAAACAGAAACTTTGGTCCTGATCACTAATCTCACTAAAAAAAAACCCTGATAGCATCGGACATTTAATATATGTTGTGTTTTATCCTCGCATCTTATTACCAGCAAGGGTTTAACTATTATGAGTCTTGAATCTTACTGTACCTTCAGCAATATATTGTTGTTTGGCTCCCTTTGGACAAATATACTTAATGTAAGTAAATGTAAAATGGGTCGTGTTGTGTATGCCTCCGTTTATATGTTATACATATTTGGTGGCACGGTCCAAATTATTTAAAAAATTCTCCAAATAGCTGAATTCAACCAGCACACTTGAATACACGCATTCAGTGATCAGAGTGATGGTAAACGGTTCAATTAAAATGATGCAATGCAAGCCTGACCCTTTCCTAGACAGAGAACACTGAACTTGAAGAGAGGTTCAGCGTTGGAGCTCCTCAATCCCCAGAGAGTGGTCCACTGACAGGTCGGATTAGAAGCGGCAACAGCAGACGATCTCAGAGGTCCCTCTCCTTGGATCGTGTGGTGGTTCGCCGATGCGTCTGCTCTCCACGCTTTGTGCTCTTCCTGTCTCTGCGGCGCCCGGCTCTGTGCAAGCATCCGACGCGTCGCGTTTGAACATCCGAACGCGCCGGTGGAACACATGATGATGACGTGGAGGAGACCGCGGTTACAGGACGAGGAAGGAGAAAACCGCTCCACCGTCTTCTACAGATTAGTCGAGGAAGCCGTCATTATCTGACCCTCACCGATGGAAAACTCTCTCTGGTCGGATGACACGCATATACGGGGTATTATTAAGGTACTGTGTGTGTGTGTGTGTGTGTGTGCATGTGTGTGTGTGTGTGTGTGTGTGTGTGTGTGTGGTGTGTGCATGTGTGTGTGTGACTGTGCGTGTGTGTGTGTGTGTGCGTACATGCGTGCGTGCGTGTACGTTTGTGTATGTGTTTTGTTTGTTTGTGTGTGTGTGTGTTTGTGTGTGTGTGTGTGTGTGCATGTGTGTTTGTGTGTGTGTTTTGTTTGTTTGTGTGTGTGTGCATGTGTGTGTGCGTGTGTGTGTGTGTGAATAACCCCTTCTGCGATGCAGAATGTCAAAACACACTCTCTCTTGCACACCGGGACATAAATATAGACCCCCAGGGAGGTGAGCCGTGAGAGGTCCGCCATGCATCCCCCCCAGAGAGAGGTGTGTGTGTGTGTGTGTGTGTTTTGTCAACATGTTTCCCTGGATGTTTGTCGGTTACCATTTAATGGCGGCCGTACTTTTGGTTTGAGTCAGTGTCTCATCA
This sequence comes from Coryphaenoides rupestris, assembly GCA_002895965.2. Lineage (NCBI taxonomy): Eukaryota > Metazoa > Chordata > Actinopteri > Gadiformes > Macrouridae > Coryphaenoides > Coryphaenoides rupestris. The sequence continues at coordinate 26,607 of PIJE02003391.1, read as the reverse complement.
GATCCTCAGTTTTTGTCCCCGGGTCACGTCACACAATTGGACATTTAGGACGTTTGTACGTCGATTCTGCCGCCTCAAGAGGGACTCGAACCCGTGGACCCTCTGATTAAAAGTCTAACGATCTCCCGACTGAGCTCCTCAGGCTTCGGGATCGGTCTTTCTCGAATTCAACGTGGCGGCCGGCAGATCCCGACAGATCCCAATCCAACGCACTTATTCACGTTCATTCAACGAGGAAAACTTTATTGTCGGTGTGGAGTGGGACATGAAACTCGCCGCAAAAGAGAGAAAGTTTGTTACTTGGTTGAATGGCAAACATTTATTTTCTCTCTCTTCCTCCCCGTCTTGTCTCGAAGCCGCAATGCACAATCTAATAAAGACACAATGGCCTCAAAGTAATCTCTTTTGGAATCTCCTTTTAAAATGTGAATAAAGAGCAGGCGGTGATGGTTGTGGAACTAAAAGGGGCAACGGAGTGCAGATGTGCGATGTGACCGATAAGCGACAAATGTTGCGTCTCTGGACATCTGGGTCGGCTCAGCGCGACATCGTCTGCTTCTTTTTCTGTCTTCTTCCGTGTTAAACAATATCTTTATTGGTATTTTAGTGAAAGGCAGAGACAAAGAGAGAATGCTCATGCGGCACACATGTTTCTGAAGCAGCTATATACTGTAGATACATACATTTAAGTCAATACTGGACACTATCTCAAACTAAAACGATGATATACAGTATATTTATACACTCCTAACAAATAATCCAGAATAAATATTGGGTCGTTCTCCAGAAACACAAACACATCACGATTGGGAACATCCATAAACGGCGACATTTATGGCTGTGCTTATATTGTTGAGGAACCTCTGGCACGAGAATTTCCTTCGGGATGAATAAAGTTCTGTCGTATCTTATGTCTCATCTCATCTGATTTATGTAGCCCGTTTAAAACGTCTTTTAAAACAACAATTAAAAAACAGGGTTTCTGCAGGTAATGGCTCACTGTAGACAGACAGACAGACGTGTTGGAATCAGTCAACCAGCCAGCATACAGCAAGGGACTGATGCCCAGCATGGGAACCATCAATAAATAACCCGGAGTTCTCTTCCAAAATGACGCAAAAAAGTATATAAAGCACAAACATATCTGCATGTACTGTACAGAACTGGAATATCAGGAATATTTGTCGGTGGTTTTCTTCTCCTTTCTCAAACTCTCTCTCTCTTGCTCTCACTCTCAATCTCTCCCCTTGTCTCTCTCCTCCGTCTTCCTCCCCTTTGGTGTCACTCTCTCCCCTATCTCTCTATTTTCTCTTTCTCCCTTTCTCTCGCTCTCTCTCTCTCTCCTGTGCTCCCTTTTTCTTTCACCCTTCTCTCTCCCCCCATTCTCTTGCGAAGACCAAAGGGGATTTTCCCTTCATGAATGGCTGGGTCGCGTCCATAATACAGCTATTACGTCGTGGATATATTTTATTTGAGTTTTATTGCACAGAATTGGAGAGTAAAACTTTGGGAGAGATCTTAGATACTCTGATCTCAGCTGCTTTAAATTTCATATCATCGTTTTGGCTTTTGTTTCATTTCTATTGTGTTCTCATGTCGGCCGTGCGTCTCTCTGAGGTGTTGGATGGTCGCCCGCTGGATGTTCTGTCCTGGACTTGCTTCTCAGAGCCCCCGTTGAGTTTCACGCTCGTCAAGCGGCTCTCCTTACAGAATCTGACAAAGCGGAGGAGGAGGCATGAATCCTAATCATGTTTCCCCTCGATTGCGGCCGTCACACACGTGAGATCAATGCCATGCCCAGGGAGGGTAACTTCCCCCGGTACCGACCTCTGACCTCACACTGGACCCGGGGTCACACAACAGGACACAACAAGAGTCAACACTCTCACTCAGGGAAAAGGCTAACAACAACACATGTTTAGAAGCGGTATTTACTACCAGTTGATTGATTTAAGGCCCTCTGACATTGTTGGATAGAAAAAAAAAGTCTAGATTCTTACGAGCAGGTGAGCTATCAAGGATATGGCATTAGAACATCTGTTTCCATTGTACTGTATTATTAATGTCACTGACATATCTTCTGTGCACACTTAATGGAAGACCTTGCAGGCTTTTACTTGGGCAAAAAAAACTTGGACCCGCCCATCTGGCTCTGTTAAAACACGGATATTACTTGCGTCTCACGTAGCCGGAATACATCATGTAATAAATACTTGGTGGAGGTACCAGATGTATTACCATGGTTACTGGCAACACAGGATTCTTCACAAACAAACATGTGTACAAATGTATTGTGTGTTGTAAGTGGAACAATCCACTTACTCTGCAATCGATCTATTATTCAGCACAAAACATAATTGTACTCAATCCAGATTGTACTAAATCAAGATTCAATCTAGAATTAGTACAATTGTATTTTGTACTAAATCCATTATTTATTACTAACATCTATTATGTTGTACTAAATCTATTATTTAGTGCTAAACATCACTTCATTAATGATTTCTTTTGCAATCTTTTTCTGTTCTCTAAACAGGGTCCTCATGGTTTACCTGGGCAGGCTGGCTTCCCTGTAAGTCACAAATCTTCACTGCAACATGCGAGCATAACCGCGTTCACATTGAATTATTATTCTAGAATAATGGTATTCTATCATGTAATCGTTCAGTCAACTCACGTGGGTAAAAAAGGCACCCGAAACACCGCAACCCAACATGAGTTCACAGTGAACCAGTAGCACCACACTTTATAAAGGGCCATATGTGTTCACTACTCAACCATTACTCACCTGCGCTGTAAATACCCTGGATGTGGTAAGATGGTGGTACATATAGGTCACCGTACCACCTTCACGGCTCCAGGTATCCCGGCTTGGGGGAGGGGGAGGGGGGGTGGGGGGGGAGGGAGAGGGGGGGGGGGCCCAGGTGGATTAAAAACGGCCCGCTCAGCAGTTCTGCAAACAAAACCGAGAAACAAACGAACCGCATTTGGCGACCGCGTAGGGTTGACTAACCATGCTCGCTCTGAAATGAAATGTACATAATATACAGTTCCCCCCCCCCCCCCCCCCCCCCCACCCCCTTTCCCCCTTTGCGTTACGCTTGTTGTTGTATTTATGTGTTACATATTTTAATTGAGTTTATCCTGAACCACCCAGGGCCCAATTGGACCCAAAGGGGACAGTGGGAACCCAGGTCTGCCAGGCTACGGTGTGAAGGTAATCAAATGCGTCTTAACGGTCGTGTCGTGGCTCAGCCTGCTAGTGTGTTAACCATGGAGGGGATACGGCTGGTACCTGCTTCCCTTTCCTCTCTGTCTTCACTGTCCTGCATGCAAAGGCAATAAAGCCAATCTATATAGCCCAACATATCTGTGTATTGGGGATATTCCATATTGTATATATCTATAATGTGTACATTCATTTTTTTTTGCATTTGCATTGCTGCTCATATTTTGTGTATTGTATTCCTTTTCCTGTCCTGTACCCTTGTGCTGCAATACCATCATTTCATAATCATATATATACAAAAACAGGAATAATAAATGATATATATATGAAAAAAATGTGTAAAGTTGTGGCAGGGTGTGGATGTGTAAGGCTGTTCTCCATGTGCTGCTGTCCAGGGTGAGAAGGGGGAGGCCGGTCTGGTGGTCGGAGCCGACGGAAGCCTCCTGAACATGGGGATGTCTGGGCCCAAGGTGGGTCTGTGGTGCTTGGCACTAGCATTTAGCATTCCCCTTTATCCTGTTGCCTGACTTTGATCATCTGTATTGTTAATAATTAATACAAAGGTAATACAGTGAACATACTACTGACTGCGTCTCAATAATCATTTAATTAATTCCTTGTTTTTCACACTTGGCTGAATTGTCACACCAAAAATATATATATAAAAAAAACAACATATTCACATGTATTTCCATCATCTCGCCATGCAGGGTGACGTCGGACCGATTGGACCAGTGGGGTCTCAAGTAAGTATATTGAAAATATTATCTCTTCTCAAACATAATTGTATGATCAACGATGAAGACCAATCAAATCAATGAGTGCATCACCTTATTTATTCCTGAAGGGAACATCACATCATTCGTGGTTCCACATCATAGCGAATAATACAGTGGGTCCTAGTGCAGGAGTCTGACCTGTTGCTGTGCCTCTCCGCAGGGTCCATATGGGCCTCCTGGTTATAAGGGGGAAATCGGAATGCCGGGAAGACCTGTAAGTATTTACTTATTTAACATCTGTCGCCATAGAGTTTAACACATGGAATATTTGAATTATTTTAGCATGTTTATTTTATTCTGGCCTACAAATCTGACCCTGTGTAAAATGTAATTAACAGATTTGCGTTTTTAAATTAAAAAGTATTTCCCAACTGAGGAAACCTTTTTTTTTTCTTGCGGCATGGCTCAGTGTAAACGGACGCAAACTAAATTAAAATGTTGATTATTTTGTATTTCTTTAATTTATTTTATCCACAAAGCATTTCTCGACTGAATGCCTCTCTGTGTGTCTCTGGAGGGCCGACCGGGTGTGAACGGATACAAGGGAGAGAAGGGAGATCCAGCCACCGGCTCAGGATACAGCTACCCAGTACGCAGCGTCTCACACACACACACACACACACACACACACACACACACACACACACACACACACTCACTCACAATGTTCACATACATGCCATTAATATCCCCATAGGCGTCTTATAAACCTACACACAACCACACATTTAATTATGCCTCTACTAAGAGTTGACTTTTACATTCTGCAAGTATGTATACTTTATAGATTCCTATTTAAAAATGTTTTCTCTTTTTTATTTGTCTATGCTGCTGTGAATCCAAAATTCCTATTCTGGGATTAATTAAGTTTTTTCTTACACATACTGTATGTGTCCCATACTGAGTTGACTTTGTGTTCAACAGGGGCTCCCAGGACCACCAGGGCCACCCGGGCCCCCTGGCCCTCCTACACCTCTGGACCGCTTCAATGTAAGTCCAGAGAATAGTTTCCAAACTTTAGCACAACTCGTTCCCCCCGCAGTCACCGTCTGTAAGGCTGATCTGTCCCATGAGCGGCGTAACACAAGGTCATATTGGCGAGTGAAATGTTCAAATGTCAACTGCACTGTCATTCAAGTGTAAAACACACAACAGCAGCAATACCAGCTCGATCAGTAAAACCACCAGCAAAAATGTCTCAGTCACTAGCAGCATGTTAGATAGTTGAAGTAGATATTCCTTCCTTCTATGAGTCACCATTATACAGGTCCTGTATTTTCATGAGAAAATATAGTCTGGATGGAAAACTTTGATAAAGCATGCATGATCTGCAGATTGAGGCGTAACTTCTTTTTTTAATTCAACCAGCGCTACGACACTTCAAGGGTCTACCCAGGTACGGACACTCACACACACACACACACACACCCTGTCCTGTGTCTTGTTTTTAATTGGCATACACACCACCAATAATACACATTCAGCACAGTGAATGGCACTTGGACGGTAGTTTTCACTTGTTTTGTCACATGGTCTGGTACAACGCCTGCAAGGGAAAGGATTCACATGAAACAAATTAAGTTAGCCGGTGAAGCAAGGGAAGAGAGAGATCTCAATGATCTGTGAGAGAGCCAAGACATTTCTACTATTAAGAGTTCCGGTTTCAACTGGCTGTCTTTATTTCTGAGCGGATAGAGCGTCTATTGTTCAGGGTTCAGAGTCATGGCGCTTCTTACCGGAGGATACTTAAAGCGCAGCTTAAGTCAGGGATGTGCAGCTATCACGATCTGGAGAATTAAAAGCGATATCTCGGTGTTTCCACAGCGACAAAGGGAGAGAAGGGGGAGCAGGGAGACCACGGGTTGCCAGGTAATACCCCCACTTCTACCCAACTTCTCCTAATCCTAGTTTCACTCAACTTTCACACCACCTCGATCATCCGCATACCGGTCATTCATATTATCTGTCATTGTTTCTTTTCTTTTAGGCACCGCGTCCAGCTTTGACATGTATGCGTTCAAGGTGAGCTTGTAATTATGTTCATTGTGTAAAATGAATGTGTACAATTATTTACTTAAATTATTTATTTAAATGTATTGTTCCTTTTACATCTTATAAATAGATTGATTTTTTGTACATCTTATAATATAGATGTATTAAATCTTACAGCCTTTTGTAAATCTCATTAAACTGGTGTGGTGTGATTGGCCAGTCCATTGTGGTGCTAAACCCTGTGATTGTCCATAGAATGAGCTGAAGGGAGACCGCGGAGACTCTGTCAAGGGGGAGAAGGGAGAGCCGGGTGGATTTTATGACCCCCGCTTCGGTGGAGTTCATGGATCGCCAGGCTCTCCAGGCCACCCGGGTCTGCCGGTGAGCACCAGCTTTACCCTGTTCCAAGTCACTGACATGTTATCAAATATATAAAATATTAAACATGTGCAGAGGTAGAGAACGGGGTGGGGGGGTGGAGTCAGTCGGGGTCTTGTCATACATTTGGTATTACATCACCATGTGACTCGTCCTGAAGATTGTCATTGGCTGTCAGCAGTGTCACTCACAGAAATGGACTCATAACTCTGGAGTGACACAGGGTGAATCAGGTGTATTCTTATATTTACATCCACAGGTTTATTCGTCGACTGCTGACCTATTGTAGTAAATCACATTTCTAAAATCACGTTTAATTTCACCACGGGTCTGTTTTCGTAGCAGTTCTGATTCTCAATAGTTTTCTCAATCGGAGCTGGAATGGCAGGGACGTCGTTTCAATAGACTCCATGAACCCGTCCATCTGGGGGAGCTCAGTTTGTGTCATTTGATGCATTTTCTGAATAAAAATGAACATTTGGGGAGCTGAAACTAAAACAACATGTTACTAAGCCACTTTCTGTGGGTGAGTTGTTACTGTTAAAATGGGTCAATATTTAGCATTTTTAGCTAATAAAGGGATTTTGTATGAAATACTGTTAAAAACATATGTTGTTAACCTTGTCATCAAGGTTCCATTTCACACAGTAATTCCAATAATTCTGTCCCGACCCTTTTCCCTTCTAGGGTCCAAAGGGAGACTCCATCGTGGGCCCCCCTGGGCCCCAGGGACCCCCTGGACCAGCAGGTACCGGGTATGATGGCCGTCCCGGGGCCCCTGGACCCCCTGGACCCGCTGGTTCCCCCTCGCAACCGGGGGCCTACAGGCCCAACCACTGTGAGTGGAGACCCCTCACATCGATCTGACTGCTATTTGGTCATTTAGCATTTACTTACTTACCGAGTTACTTACTTACTTTCGGAGATGCGTTAGTTGACTTTGAATGATTTGCACTCTCATTGGTAAATAGAAATCCCACCACATTTCACAGCCCACTGCTTGGGAACCCCCCCCCCCCTCCCAAGTTCACCTGTTCTCTCTTGTGACGTGTTTCGCTTCAGATACAAGCATGCTTCTAAATGACCAAAGGATCTGCATATGGTTGCGTTCATACAAGCGACGGTACGCCGTAGCCTTATAGTCACCGTGTTTCAAATCAAAAAAGAGGTTCAGGGGCTTCTTTCGCTCGTCAACTGAAGTGTTTGTTTCCAGGA
>PIJE02003391.1:9014-11514 GCA_002895965.2 Coryphaenoides rupestris | reverse complement strand
TTCCCTTTTCACGGGTTTGCAGTTGGCTTTTCTTTTTGTTGCACATAGCGAATGTATTCGTACAGTATGTAATATACGGTACCGTACAGTATGTAATATAAGGTACCGTACAGTATGTAATATAGGGTACCGTACAGTATGTAATATTGGGTACCATACAGTATGTAATATAGGGTACCGTACAGTATGTAATATAGGGTACCATACAGTATGTAATATATGGTACCGCACAGTATGTAATATAGGTACCGTACAGTATGTAATATAGGGTACCATACAGTATGTAATATCGGGTACCGTACAGTATGTAATGTTGGGTACCATACAGTATGTAATATAGGGTACGGTACAGTATGTAATATAGGTACCGTACAGTATGTAATATATGGTACCGTACAGTATGTAATGTTGGGTACCGTATAGTATGTAATATATGGTACCGTACAGTATGTAATATAGTGTACAGTACAATATGTAATATCGGGTACCGTATAGTATGTAATATAAGGTACCGTACAGTATGTAATATATGGTACCGTACATTATGTAATGTTGGGTACCGTATAGTATGTAATATATGGTACCGTACAGTATGTAATGTTGGGTACCGTACAGTATGTAATATAGGGTACCGTACAGTATGTAATGTTGGGTACCGTACAGTATGTAATATATGGTACCGTACAGTATGTAATGTTGGGTACCGTACAGTATGTAATATAGGGTACCGTACAGTATGTAATATAGGGTACCGTACAGTATGTAATATAAGGTACCGTACAGTATGTTGGGTACCGTACAGTATGTAATATATGGTATTTAGATTTTCGAAAAAGGGCAGAAACCATTCATTCGGTCATTAAACCGTCAACAAACCGCGTGGCTGAACGATTTGATCACAGTTTGGTTCTTCGATTGTGGAATTCTACGGGCCAGCGTGTCTGAACGATCACTCGTACATTTTTCAAGCGATTGCATTCATTGACTCACCGCAGTTCATGGAAGTCAAGATTAAGATATCCGCGGCGACTTTCGGAAACCTCTTGCGTCACACGTCAAACGTTTCAACCTGCTGTCCGTCGCGCGGCTGTGCAGGTGCTGCGGAGCCGTGTGGAGGCCACGCCCCCCCCCGGGGGACGAGGGTGGCTGACGTCCAGCTCCGTGTCTCAAGGCGCCCTCAGCTGTTCCACTGATAAGCGGGGAGCGTCCACGCCGCCCCCATCGCACAGAGGTGTTGAGGACGCTTTCCGATGCGGGATCGGCTCATCCTCTATCTCGATGTTCCCTGAAGAGGAAGCCGGGTGTCCTGTTGCGTGAAGGTATTTTTGATAAGTCAGCTTTTTTATTTTGAAAGTAAAATAACATCTGAACGATCGTCTCACTTTCCCTGATACTGTACTTGTCCCTTAACATTTTGAGATATTTTCCACCACATCCAACTTTACCATATGCTAACCTAACTGCTGCCGGGAATAGAAATATCACATAACATCGAAGAATAATGTAGAAATATCTGTTTGTAGAGCCGTCAAATGAGGCACGGCGAGTATTAATTTTCTGCGGAATTCAATTCCTTCCTGTGCGTACGCTGAGACGACGCTGGGATAAACAGGGTCGGTTTTTTTTCCTGACAGCGCCGTGTAATCCATCACCCGTCGCCCACATCACTGTCGTTAAACATCATTAGACTCACAGAAGTCACCGGGTGCATGTTTCCCATTTAGACGCTGGGAGAACTCAGAGAGACGACGCGGCATTAAGTTGTTGAGCCACGGTGCCGCGGCGTTTCCATACACACCGGCCGGGGATTTGGGATGTGGGATGTGGGCGCGGGGGATGTGAGAGAGAGAGCGCAGCCGAGTCTATTGTCCACGATGGTCTCGCACCACAACACGATACGACTGTCGGGTCGTGGGGGTGGCGGCGGCGGCGGCGGCGGCGGGGGGCGGATAAACAGTCCATCACTGGGAAGGCACCGCAACTGTTTTCTATAACTCCGAACCGTGCCGGGATCACGTTGCACAACAGAGGGATTCGGAAACCTGGACGAGAATTTTTTTTGGGGGGGAGGAAAGAGCAATCAAAGTAAAATATACCTCGAAAAACAACCAAAAAAGGTTTTAGATGAGCTTTAGAAGGGGGGGGGGCAAAATATCCGAGTGAGCTGTAGTGTCCGCCGACGTTTGAAGCGCGCCGGGGAACGACGTTATGCAAACCATGTGTGCAATCGAACGTTACGAGTGCCGCTCAAGGCGCTAGATAAACAAACGAGCGAACGGAGATCATTCGATACTCCGACAAGACACATCCATCGCACGGCGGGGGGGGGGGGGGGGGGGAGGCTTTGGTACATTACAGGCATAGACAATGTGAGGCCTTGTGATCCATACACATTGCACAGACACACACACACACACGCACACACACACATTGAGACGCGATCTTGACACATTGCACGCGACATCGCACACACCCGGTCGTCTTGGTGACGACCTCACAT